>JAHZNE010007177.1:0-17580 GCA_027744055.1 Callyntrura sp. NNG-2020 | reverse complement strand
TGATTTTTCCATTTTTACATGGTTTTTACATGTTTTTTCCATATTTACATGGAAATATGGAAAAAAGAAATTTTTACATGTAAAAAGCCATACCCTGAATGAAATATTATGTATGAAAATTTGTGTTTGTGTCGCATGTCCTTCATACTTTTCCATTTCGACTTACGTATTTCAATCAAATTTATTTCGCCTAGATTATTCATGTTGCTTTCACTGATTTGTAGTAGCATTTTAAAAAAAATGAAAGCAGAAATTGATAATAAGACCACATTTTCGCAGGCTATTTGATTTTATAGGCTTGTCAAATATCTTCGGTTTTCCCTTAGCATCAGGCGATAATTTTTTAAACCCCTGAATTTATATTTTCCCATAACCCGCACTACGTTTTGTTGTGAAATTCCTTGTATTTAAAAAAAATAATCGGTCAAGGTACCTTAAGTTATTTGGCGAGTTTCTTAAAAAGGCAGACATACTATTGATGAATGAAACCACTGACGTGTAAATTGTATGTAGCGTGCAAGGAATTTATTTGGACAATACTGTATTAATGCATTTTGTTAGCTTTCTAGTGATTTTTTTTAGCTTTTCTCAGGGTAGGACGAACCTATAAAGAAACTTACTTATTATAGAGCATCATTATCTATTGTTTGATACCACTGACGTTCGTTAATGGGAATATTATGATAATGAGAATAATTACGTGGATTTTCAAGTTTGCACAAGTTCTAAGCTAAAAGGATGGATTGGATAGCGCTGCTATCGTCTTGTCTATTAATACTTCCATTTGTAGAGATTATCAGTCTTCATGCAATGCAACTTATCATGCTTGTGAAGTGAATCTATCCTTGCATTATGGCAGAACAAAATTAGCAAGAGCATGCATGTAGTACCGGTGGTTGTGCCTGTCCCACACACGTGAGGGAGTGTAGACGTCACTTGGTCATTGGACATACATAAATCATATAGACTATTATAAGATGCACAACGACCAGGAAAACTTCATATTATTGCTAACTTTTTTTACATTCTACACAGTTTTAATAAAAAAGGAACTGCATATAGAATAACTGCGTACGTCAATCACGTAGACAAGTTGTTTTACAGACAAACAACCCGACAAACAGCACCGAGCACCGGCATTAAAGAGGCGATTGATATATATGGTGTATTAGTAATTTAACGTAACATTCTTCTTCGTCGCCACGCATTCATCAAATTAATCAGTGAGTGTGATGGATGTGAAACAACAATACATCATAACTACAACATTCATATATTATAACCATTATTATATCAACTCACTCGACATGACCTTACGTATAAACGTTTGTAAAAATTTTGGTTCAAGAACTTGAACTTCAGTTCAAGCGTCAAACGCCACGAGCGAAGCGTCATGCATCATACCAAGTTTAATTTGGCGTTTTCCTGGAAATGAAATAAATTTCTGCACACTACATGCACTGACACTGGTTAGATGAAGTAGTTTTGTATTCTTAAGATGTTTGTGATTTTATCACTGCCACACGTGTGGCTACCGTGCATGTTAAAGTACTTGAGTAACTTGAGTAGTTCTAAGTTAATGTAAAAGTCATTAACAATTACTGTTCTTAATTATTATAATATACAATCTAAATGTCACGAGGTGAGAGTAAGATGGTTTTGAACTTGAACCCGATGGTCCAACCGCTCGACCATACATTACGTAAAAGTTTTTTTAATGTAAAAAATGCATTAATTACTGCTTATTATATCTTCCCTGACGTAAGAATCCTAAATGATTATGCAGCATATAGATATTTACATGTTAGGTATGTACTGTTTTGGACCGAATTTTCAAAACCATATCTCATCTTACATCTATTACAATAACAATAAAATAAAAAACAACAAATACACCGTAAAACTTTCAAGTCATCGCCGGTCTTCTAAATAAGTCTACTTACAACTACAGCTCCCAACAGGAGAGTCTTTGCCATGAGCATCAGCAGTGTGGTTTGGCATTTAATCTAATTTTTCCTGTAATTAGGTATTTTATTGTTTTTCTTCTTCAAAGAACAAGTTATTGTGTTACCAAAGCTCTCAATTTTACACGGAGTATCATCCTATCATCATCGCCCTCATCATCCCTGAAGATAAGCCCCCGTAATCTTCACTTTCCATGCATATTGTTGAAACTAATGTGCATGTAAAAAACCGAAGGGAGACATGAAAGAGAAGTAAAAAAGCGTGGAAAAGCTGAAACCTATAATTTGCTACATGAAGGAATCAAAACATAATAATAACTATATTTACCAGATAATGACCATAATACAGTACAATGGAGGCAAATTTCTTGTCAGGATTTCGTCCATAAAATATATTGTGGACGGTTGGGGTCATTGTAAAGCAGCAGAAATAATGGTTGTGAAGAAGATAAAAATGGTGTGTTATAATGTATGTTTGTGTGTTCTGCGCGGGTGGAAGTCGACTACTTCAGTGGCAATAATGATATAATGATATGAAGTTCGCTTGAACTATGTATGTACTATATTACTATATACCAAAGCACTTACGCTTCAAAACTTCGGTATATTAAAAATAACAAAAATGTACAATAATATGATGTGTATGAAGGAAAAGCAAAATGCACTTTAAAAAATAGAGATGGATTCAATTTTATAATAATAAAGGCAAGTTTAGACAGCAGCACATAATGTTGCATGTTAACGTTTTCTCACTTATTGGAATTCTTGTAAGTTTATTGCCGGAGCAAAGCAGTTAATATTATTGTAGGCTCTGCAATGTAATATGCACATCTGTATATGTAACGTCAAAACACCGAAGCATAATAGCATCTTGTAAGTTGTGAGAATGAAGAATGCACGACCACAACTTTAAATATCTGGAGCAATCAACCAGTAGCCTCAGTCAGATATTTTAATACGATATATTTCATACGTTCGTTATTAATATAAGAACAAAAGCAAATTAGAGTTGGGCATTCATTTCCCCGCAGCCTTTGGTGGAGTTACCAAGCAGAGCAATAAAACCGCTAATTAAAGAGCTTTGTTTGCATTAGGCATAGGTGCGAAATTGTAAAGCACGTAGCAAATTGTAGAGCAAATAAACTATTGTGTATGATTAGAAGTAAAAAGCGACAAAATGAAGTGGAAGGTGAAAGAATTGCATCAAGAACGATTGCAACCGGTGTGGTCGCTATCAACAGGAGTGTTATTGACATTGCTGGTATTGATGTGTCAAAGTGCCCCATCAACGCAAAATGAAGTTGTATTTTTTGAAGAACCCCGTTTTGAAGGTGCGTTGCAAAAGTCCTTCGTGCTATTCATATTTTAAAAGTTCTCGTTTTGATCTGCCAAAATTTGCATGACTTTTTTTGTTGTATTTGATTTGGACATACTTAGGTGACCGACTTTTCTTGAGTTTGGGCACGGGGTGCTATACAATGGAGAAAGATTGGGACGACAGGGTTTCCTCGATAGACACAAAAGGAAACTGTATAATGGCATATGAACAGAAAGATTGTCGAGGACGTTCGTTGAGAATGCCCCAAGGTTCCACAGACCTTATTCGCTTCCAGTTTGATAACAAATTATCTTCTGTTAGTGCTTGTAGTAAAGAAAATGGAGGAATTAGTAGGTCAGAAACTAGTGCAGAAACCAGAGATGGATTAGGTAATGCCCGTACAATTTAATTAAACAATAGTGCTGTCTATTTTGTTTTGTCCTATGGAATACTTCATATTTTATCTTACTTCTATCTTTGTTCTTAGACATTTGGCGTGTTGGACTGGAAGAGCATAATAAGTAAGTAAAGTGTCGCAAAAAGTAATACAAAGTCACTCTAATAAATTGTTTATAATCTATAAACGTGTCGTTTTCTTGTAATTTAGATATCGTCGCATGCACGGAGTTTCCCCCTTGAAAGGCGACAGACAGGTGAGTATACCAAGTATTTGCATTGCTTTTCTCCTTGTAGTTTAGCACTATACCAACTAGGGTTTTCTGGCTTTATCTCATCCTTTTTGCATTGTTCTCTTTTCTGCTTTTTCCTTCTTAGCTGCACGATGATGCCCAAGATCATGCTGACTATCTGGCAAAAAACAATAGATTTGAAGTATCACCTGGTACCAAATACGGAGAAAACCTTGCCACAAGCTACAAGAAAGATAAACTAGACGCAGTTCGCGAAGTTATTAAACGTTGGTACGACAAAATTGAATACTACAACTTCCGTGACCCTGAATCCAACCGAAACCGTCCAAAAAGTGGTCAATTCAGTAGCGTTGTTTGGAAATCAACGACACACTTGGGTATTGGTGTGGCAAAAAATAACCACGATAACAAATGGGTTGTGGTGGTGTTTTATGACCCAGCAGCAACGCGAAGTAAATACGGAGAAAATGTATTACCATCCTCGAAAGGAATGCATACGGAAGACCCAACTTTGCTTAAAACCTCTGTCTTGGGCAATTTTTATCGTCCGAGAAGAAAATACGGGGACGTCATTGCGTAAATTTACCTCGAATCGGGTTCATTTTCCTTAAAAATCTCAGGAAGTGCTGGAATACTTCCAAACGTTTTCATATTTTGTTAACCCTTTCATTTCTGCTTTCTAAGTTTCCAATGTACATACATTTTATATCTAATTAATGTAATGTAACCTATATCTACTGGGGCATGGGGCAGTGAAATCTACCTATTATAGTCAGTGCAAACATCATGGGTATGTTAAATTTTTTGGATTGGATAATGCCATATGTAAATAGTTGGCATCTCGGTGTGTTTGCCGTGGTTTAAGTCATTTTTGCATTCATACACGTCATTTTACACAAAGAAATGAAAGGAACGGTGTGGTATAAACATTCTCTGTTTTTACAAGCAGCTATAGAAGTATGAAGCAGTGTAGTATTGTACTGTAGGCGTAGGGATGCATTTGTCTTTTTTTAAGTCAATTTACTGACCAACGATTATGCTAGATGCAATGCTAACTGTGTTGCCAGTTTTCACTGCACTTTTTATTTTTTCCTGTAAGAAATAAATAATGTAACAGAAACTTTATAGCTTAGTATAAGTAAGTATATTGTATTCGTGTGCAAACCAATGTAATTTATGCAATTGGTGGTAGATATATATACGTATACAAAGTTTCTTGCTACCGTATTATAAGGTTACTCACCCGCTGTATTTGTTAAGAAGTGTGTCCAAATGTATTTCGTGTTATCTCGTACGTGTAAATATGTAGTACGCAAGGATCTGTAAAAGATATGCTGTCTTTTTTAATTTTTGTGAAATCCTGCACACGTGCAAGTAGTAACAAATAAAGTCTGACAGAATGTCGGAAATGAATTTTTCAAAAGAACATCTTTTTTGCTATATGAAACTAGAAACTGGATCTTTCAGGTTTGTAGCATTAAAAATATGAAAGCGTGATGAAAATTTTAAAAAGTTAGTCATCTTATTCGGGGTGACATGAGAGAATGCATGTTTGCTGACAAATAAAAATTCTCACACACAGTGCAAAATAAATTACAGGGAACTTTTATCGACTGTACGAAACACAAACTAATCCATGTCTTTCTTTCCACACATCCCTACATCTTGTCGTAATGCCTGGCCGCCTCATTAAAAATACAATTTTGTTGGGTGCATGTTGTTCTATTATATGAATCATGCTATAATGACAAAAGCATTTCTGTTCTTTTCCATTACACTCATCGGCGAACATGAATTGTAGCAACATCGTCATTAAGATCTTTACATACGATATGACTCTAACAGGCAACTTTTATTACTGGAAACCATGCCTAAAACCTCCTGATGAAGTAAAGTAAAGTAGCTTTATATATGCTAATTTTTAGCCTGCACACTAGGCCATGCCGTGAGCCAGTTTACATACTAATGCACACACAGTTGCAAAGCTATACTTAGACCAAGACATTTTCTCATAGTTGTGCTGCGAGGCGTCAAGGTGTCTTCAATAGAATGACTAGCATCACAGCGCCAGTAACACATGAAATGTTTTTTGCAGAAGAACAATTTGATTATGATTGCTTTTGCTCGTATTCGGTTTTTATGCAAAACTAATTACCTACACTAATTCCATCTTTCATCAAAAAGGGCGGAACGTTAAATGTAACCTATACTTGCCACAACACAAACTACGACAAAAATAGAGTCTACAAGTGAAAGTGGCAACAACTGTGAGTGTGGTAGGTAATAAAATTAATTATTATAGAATTGAATATGAAAATGAACTATTCAACAACCTTACGCCTTTGTTGGCTAAGGCGGTGCGTATGAATCTTGAATCGCTACTTCATTACAATACGACTGCGCGTGTGGTAATTGGCGACTTCTGGAGGTATAATTATCATCGAAAATAAACCTACCGATTCTTGCCAATTATAACAGTCAGTAGTACTGCCACCAAAATGTTACTCCTACACACTAGTATACTCCATTCATGTTTGGTAGCGCCCAAGCTTACAATGACGATAGTCATCTTGGCTATATGACCATGGAGGAGAGCGTCAAAATTGTATGGTACAACTACAATGTGGTAGCTAGCTTGTTGCTAATAAAACGAATAAAACGAACCAAGTTTCTTACCGGCAAAGACGCTTCAGTAACCACACAAAATAGTATCATAGTAGATTATTATAAAAATGAGATCATACACAAGATTAAAAGTTTTGAGTACTTGTACACGTGCCTGTACAATGGCTGGTTGTAAAAACTTCTTTTTTTGGATGATCTGATCATCTCAGTACAGAGTAGTTGTTAGATTAGAATAGTACAGAGTAGTTTTTAGCAAAGAAGCAGAAAGCAAAATACGAATGAGGAAAAAGCAAGGAAAAAGGAAATTCGACCAGTGACGAGTTTGCGCAAGGATATAAAAATGTCAAAGTGTCTTCATTTTTTAACGGTTAGTCGATGCACATTCTCCGCGGATGAGGCAAATACACCCACGCATTCATCATAAGATATGTCATAGACATATATATGTCGTTGGAAAAGGAGCCGCGCTGACTTTGACCTTCTTATACAGCTTAAAATACAATATTGCAAAATCTTCTACCCCCACCAATTCATTTCGCTTTTCTAAGAATTTCCAATTTAACGCGGATTAACCTTGCTAATTTATTACTACTTTTTACATTTTTTTTCTGAGCAAGCAACACACTTCATCAGCGACCAAAAAGATCAAGTAACACAGGATAGATCGTTATATTAAATGACAAAAGTACTTACGTCATTGTGTATCTCACATTATGGAGGTTGATGCATACAAAAACTACCTAGATAACGAATAGGTACGTGGTGTGGCGTAATGGTGCCTATTATCTGCCCATGCATTGTAAATAGTAAATGCTGGTGTAATTGGTGGCAACAAAATAGATGACCAAATAGAAAAGATAAAAATTTTTGACGACCTGTCCTTTCCCTGGTGGGAGTTTCCTTTGCCCATAGATAGCCACTAGAGGCCAGTCAAAATGAGAAAAAAATATTGTAGGTATTTTGGTGTCTTTGCTGTGTTGCAAGCTGCGATGAATCATACGACGCGAAGGAGGACTCGAAAAGCAGAAGGAGTTGTGCATTTTACTGCTAAAGTGTGAGAGAGGAAAGGAGGAGTGGGAAACTAGTTATATAAGGCGGCTGATACACAAATGTAGAGCTCTTCACACCACCAAGTCATTCTTTCATCAAGGGCATTAGTGGATCAGTTTATAATAAAAGGTTGTTCTTCAAGCTGGAGGTGTTTCCAGTTTTCACATCGCAAGGCAAACATAATCTTTGGTCATTTTTATCAGCACATCTTTCATCCTGACTATTGTCTTGTTGACAGTTTCGTGTTTCCCTAAAGTAGAAAAAAGCCAAAAAAGAGTATTTTTAAAAGATTAAAAAAAGATAATAGGATGGAGCAATCAGGCGACCAGGCACATTCTACGGAGGAGGTCAAATGGAGCACAACCACTACTACCAAAACTTGGACAACATCATCTTCTTCGGCAACGGAAAACGAAGAAACAAATAATAGCAACAGTAACAAGTTGGGATTCGATAAGACCTTTAACTCGGCAAATCAACTGGGCTTCGACAAGACGTTCTCTTCTGATCAACAAAGTATCGACAAGAACTTCAGTTCTACTGGACAGGTGGGTTTCGGTAATAATGGTATAAGTACGAGTCAACATAGTTTTGAAAAGACATATAGTACGGATTCCAGGGGTTTCGATAACAATACTCAGCTAGATCGTCTGGGGTTTGATAAGACCACTACTTCTGATCAGCATTTCAGTACTGGTCACACTGGTGGTTTCGGTATCACCCAACAGACCTTTGAAACGCAAACTGTCGTTACGGGTAGTTCTGGTCAATCGGGCTTCAATAATACTTCTGATCGACTGGGCTTCGATAGGAACATCGCTTCTAACCAACGGTGTATTGATAATAATACTTTCACTACCGGTCAATTTGGTGCAGATAATTCAATCAGCAGTAATCAACATACCTTTGAAAAAACTGTCACTACTGATCGAAGGGGCTTCAATAATACCAACTCATCCAACCAACGGAGCATAGATACTACTTTCACTTCTGGTCAAGGGGGTTTAGATAATAGCGTCAGCAGTAATCAACAAACCTTTGAGAAAACCGTCACCACTGATCGACGTGGGTTCAACAGCAACTCAGATCGTCTGGGTTATGATAATAACACCATTTCTGGCGAACTGATCTCCAATAATACTTTCCCCATTGGGCAAGGGGGTACGAATAACGCCACCACTAATAGTCAACAAAGCTTTGAGAAAGTCGTCACTTCGGATCGACAGGGATCTACTTCAACCCGTGGGGGTTTTGGTAAAACCATTACTACGAAACAAGAGACTGTTGAAACGACCATTATCTCTGGTGAAGGGGGCTTCGACACCGAGGATCGTCAGGGCTTTGAAAATACGACTACTTCTAATCAACGGTGCATTGATAACACTTTCGTTCCTAGACAAGTGGGTATCGATAATACTGTCAGCAGTAATCAACACACCTTCGAAAAAACAGTCACTACTGATCGACGGGGATTCAATAGTACCAACACTTCTAATCAGCGGTCCATTGATCAAAACTTTATTCCTGGTCAAGTGGGTTTTGACAGCCTCAACAATACTAATCCAAATACCTTGGAAAAGCCACGACCTGGATTCGATAAGTCAAGCCCCAATAGAGGTGGAATTGACAATACCGTCACGACTAATGAACGTACCTTTCAAAAGACAGTCACAACTGATCGGAGGGGCTACGAAAACACAACAGATGAGCTAGACGACACTCTAATGCTTAATATTGATCATAATTTCATTCCTGGTCAAGCGAGTACCACTACTATTAGCTCTGATAAAATACTTACTGCTGGTATACCGGGATTCGACAATACAAATCGGGTGGACCGTAATAATACCGTTACCATTAACGAAGTGACCGTCGAAGAAACCAGCACTACCGATCGACGTGGTTTTAACAAAACTTCCCCTGATCGCACGGGCTTTGATAAGGCTGTGCCTTCCTCTAATCAACGTCGCATAGATAATACTTCTACCACTAATCAACATACTTTTGATAAAACCATTACGTCTGATCGTCCGGGTTTTGATACGGCCATTCCAAAACACGTGGGTCGTGATAACGCCGTCACTATTAATGAAGTGACCGTTGAAGAAACCACCACTACTGATCGACGGGGTTACAACAAAACTTCCCCTGATCGTCCTGACTTTGATAAAGCCCTGCCTTCAAATCAACGCCCCACTACTGACAAGGCCCTGCCTTCAAATCAACGTCCCACCCCAGACAAGGCTGCGCCTTCAAATCAACGTCCCACTACTGACAAGGCCCTGCCTTCAAATCAGCGTCCCACTACTGACAAGGCCCTGCCTTCAAATCAACGTCCCACTACTGACAAGGCCCTGCCTTCAAATCAACGTCCCACTGATAGGGGCCTGCCTTCAAATCAACGTCCCGTTGATGATACTTTCACATCTAGTACGGGGGGTTACGACAATACCGTCACAACTAAACAACATACCTTTGATAAAACCATTACGTCTACTCGACCAGGTTACGACGATACGGCCATTCCCAAACGAGTGGCTCGTGACAATACCGTGAGTATTAACGAAGTGACCGTTGAGGAAACCACCACTACTGATCGACGGGGTTTTAATAGTACCGCCTCTGATCGCCCGGGTTTTGATAATACTCTGCCTTCAAATCAACGTCCCACTGATAAGGCCTTGCCTTCTCCTAATCAACGCCCCATTGATAATCCTTTCACTCCAGGTCAAGGAGGTTATGATAATACTGTCACTACTAAACAACAGACCTTTGATAAAACCATTACGTCTAATCGACCAGGTTACGACGATACGGCCATACCAAAACGCGTGGGTCGTGATAATACCGTGAGTATTAACGAAGTGACCGTTGAGGAAACCACCACTACTGATCGACGGGGTTTTAACAAAACTTCCCCTGACCGTCCGGGATTTGATAAGGCTTTGCCTTCAAATCAACGTCCCATTGATAATACTCCTGGTGCAGGGGGTTACGATAATACTGTTACTACTACACACCAGACCTTTGATAAAACCTTTACGTCTAATCGACCAGGTTACGACGATACGGCCATACCAAAACGCGTGGGTCGTGATAAAACCGTGAGTATTAACGAAGTGACCGTTGAGGAAACCACCACTACTGATCGACGGGGTTTTAACAAAACTTCTCCTGATCGTCCTGGCTTTGATAAGGCCCTGCCTTCTCCTAATCAACGTCCCATTGATAATAATTTCACTCCATGTCAAGGCGGTTACGATAATACGGTCACTACTAAACAACAGAGCTTTGACAAAACCGTTACGTCTAATCGACCAGGTTACGACGATACGGCCATTCCTAAACGGGTGGGTCGTGATAATACCGTGAGCATTAACGAAGAGACCGTTGAAGAAACTGTCATTACTGATCAACGCGGGTTTAATAATACCACTTCTTCAGACCGACGGGGCTTTGATAATACCCTCACTTCTAATCAACGTCGCATTGATAATACTTTCACTACTGGTCAAGTGGGTTACGATAATACCGTTACTACTAATCAACAGAGCTTTGATAATACCGTTACTTCTGATCGTCTGGGATTCGATAATACTCAAAATCGAACGGGCTTTGATAATACCCTCATTAGCAACGAGGAAACGTATGAAACAACCATCACCACTGATCGGCGAGGGCTTAATAACACCACTTCGGACCGGCGAGGCATTAATAATACCAATTCTTCTAATCAGCGGTGTATTGATAACACTTTCACCACTGGTCAAGTGGGTTTTGATAAGACCGTCACCACTAATCAGCAGAGCTTCGATACTACTTTCACTTCTAATCAACAGAGAACTGACAAGACCTTTAATTCTACCAATCAACAGGGTTTTGACAAAACCACCAACAGTTCCACCACCCAGGGAAAACAAATCAAGATCAACGTTGACAACAGTGGTTCCGATAATCTCAATAGACGGCAAAGCAGCAATAATAGTAGTACTACTAGTACAACATCTAAAATGTACTCTTCAACCTCCACTACGACAATCACAGGTATTGCATCTGCTATCTTTAATAAGTCATTTACGGCATTTATTTATTAGTATATCCCCAAGATATCCCGTCATTAATTAACCTTTAAATGAAATTCTTTTACTTGTTTCAGAGGCGAGAGAAGCTGCTGTAAACGAGCATAACAAATTACGGCGAAAGCATGGAGCTCCTGACGTAAAGCAAGATTCTCGGGTACATGCATATCTGATTACTTACTATTTTTGTACAAAATGTTCATGGAGAAATGAAAGTATGATTAATCGTGGAAATTAATTGTCCTCTGTTTGAATTTATAGCTGAATGATGAAGCTCAACGCTATGCCGAATGTTTGTCGAAAGGAAACAAGGATACCTTTAAAACATCCCAAACGCATAAATATGGAGAGAACATAGCTACCAGCGTTCAAAGAGATAAAGTGGAGGCAATCAAAGATGCAATAACGAGAATGTACGACACTGTAAAATTTTACGACTACCAGCGCCCTGGTTTCAATGTGGATAACAAGCCAACAGGCCTTTTCACGAGCTTGGTTTGGAAGTCAACAGAGAGGATCGGGATTGGCTGTGCTTGGAATCAAGTGGAAGAAAATTATTCCATTGTTTTCTATTACGATCCTATGACTAACGTCAGTAATAATTTCAGGGATAACGTGTTGCCTCCTCGTGGTTAAACGCAACTCTGTAGGCATGACCAGTGGCAAATCGCATGTTTGTAAGTAGGCAGTAGACACGGATCCCAATTATCGCTAATAAATTCAACTTATTTTTTGCTTTTCGGATATAAATACGTAATACCTCTATTTCGTTATGATTTTGATTTAAGTTAGGGAAAAGGTTATATAGAATGCAGTAAATCTTGATGATATTAATACGGGAAGGAGAAAAGTTGTGTGGGAGAAATATTAACTCAATTAATATTGTTATAATCCGTGACCATTATTTAACCATGACCTGTACGATTCTTCGTATTAACAGTATTTGAATTGGAAACCTAAGCGTACAATTTAAACAATAAATCTAGTTTCTAGTTCATGAAATGTAATGTTACAGCGAATTATTTTGCATATTTTCTTCTGGTAATCCCAAAATAGTTACGTAATTCCATAAAATTCGATACACCGCCGGCAAATACAGTGCCAGGGTCAGTTAAAAGTCACACAATACCAATGTTAGCTTTTGAAGCTTTATGATATTTTCTTTGACGAGGAAAGTTCAACAACAAAATTACATTTACAAAAGGAAGGTTTGCAGTTCTTGCTTGGCGTGCAGCTTTGACTTTGTGATTTTCTTGTTAACCAAACACAGCGTGTGATCATTTTTCAAAGCTAGTATCAACATTAAACATGTTGCGTCGTTTCCAAAAATAGAATGAGTAATTGAATTTTTCGTGATGCACAATTGCATTTTCACGTGTCATATTGAGCATCCGTAAATGCAACTTCTGTGCACGACAGGCAAAGCTACATTTTTTCTTGTTAGCTATGATCAAGATCATTTATCAAATTTAAATTTACAGTGCGAATTTCATGGTGCAGTAATACGCGTAAAAGCCTTCCCGATATTTTACGCTGCAAAAGAAACTCTGTTATTTTTGTTGCAGTATAATGCGTGACTAACGACCAACTAAGAAAAGCTGCAAAGTATACAAGCA
The DNA here is from genome assembly GCA_027744055.1 of Callyntrura sp. NNG-2020. Classification (NCBI taxonomy): domain Eukaryota; kingdom Metazoa; phylum Arthropoda; class Collembola; order Entomobryomorpha; family Paronellidae; genus Callyntrura; species Callyntrura sp. NNG-2020. The sequence goes on along the minus strand of JAHZNE010007177.1, from coordinate 4,278 downwards.
TTTGTGAAAATTTGGCCGTACATAGATAATGTGTGTACTTATATATACATGTCCTCAAAGTATCATCAAAGCTCTGCTCCCCAACTCACCTCGCTGTCCTCTGACTAACTCACCACAAGACACGAGATTGTCGCCTACGCATATATTTGGTGTCAATAACCACGCTAACCGAAGAAGGTATAAGATCAGTACGCATCCTTTTTTGCAGTTTAGCTAAAAGAGTCATACGACGAGGTACAAAGTGTAAATACTATGTAGAAATCATTATTGCTTATCGTCTGTTCTATCGCACCAAACTGTTTTTACAGTCGATATGATTTTATGTTAAGATATCTTGACGGATGGATAAAAGGAGAACAAAGCATTATTGAAAGTTAGAACAAGAATTTATTGTTGTATGAAAATCATTTCTTTCTTATGTTTACTACATGGATGCATGACACATCCGTAAGTGTACAATGTGCTTGTTGTATAAAAAGTACCAATGCAGGTGTTTAAGAGATGATCTTGCTTATTGTGGGCTTTCCGCTAGTTTTATATTTCTGGTTTATGCTCCATAATATATTTAATGTGCTCATTTGGCCAAAATGCGGAGGACGATAATCTGGCCATATATACTTTCAACTTTTATTGGAAATGTTTTACATTTTATTCTTCAGAAGATGAAACTTTTTTATACTTATTTGCCCTTGTATTTATGAATGAAGGTGACTAAAAAAAACTTCTCTGTCCCAGTTGGCCTGTTGTACCTAATATTCGTCATCAATCAATAAACTTTTTTTTAAACTTTCTACTACCCACATGCTTTCGAGAGTCGCATTTTACTGGAGTGGGATAATATGTGGTCTTAAGTAATCCTGCAATAATTTTTCCTTGCAGAATACTGTCCTCTTGGTGCTTATATTGCATGACAAATCGTACGTGCGACGGTGCGATCCTTTTACAAGTCGAGGAAAATTTACTTGTTGATAGTTGGCAAAGTGAAAAACAGTATTTCATCTAGGAGCTATTTCAAGCTTCCTAAAATACTGACGTTGGACACAACAACATACCTAGGAATTTTTAAGGATTATTAGTTCGTTTGAATTTCCATTATACAAAGGCAACTTATACTCTTGCCAACTCAACCCCCTAACGGAAATAACGAACGATTATGGCCAACAGAGGAGCAAATGGTAAAAGCGGCGGTACCACATTAAATTACATTTAATAGCATTACTTAATACATTCTTGTAATCCTTTGTCTTTGTTATTCCCAACTATACTATAACACAGACGCTAGACATGTCTCCATCTCGGAAGTGAACAGATACCGAGAGGCACAAGGCCTACAACCTGTCCAAGGTGACCAAAGGGTATGCTGAATACTGAAACTTTTCAAAATCCAAAGCGAAATATGAGTACATTGAACTGGCGTTATGAATGGGTCATTTGTTTTGTTTTGCTCCGTTAGATGCACGAGGAAGCTCAACGATATTCCGACACAATCGCGAAAACAAACGTTTTCAAACCAGCGGGCACGTACAATTACACGGAAAGGTTGGCAACAAGTTATAAAAGGGATAAAGTTGATGCTGTAAATGAAGTATTGAAAAAGTGGTTTGATGGCAATCTCCAGTACCACGAATTCGAACGTGTAACTAAAATGGGGATTGGCATCTCTTGGGATCAAGTAAACGAGAATCACATTGTTGTGGCGTACTTCGCTAAAGGCGAAGATTATTAGCAACAATTACCCCACTTTGTTTGAATACACAGGAAACACGTGTTGATTCTATCTGATTTATACTTTTGAGATTTTCCATTCCGAGTTGACTGACCTTTTAATTTTCTATATTGTTTTTGTTTGTCGATGTACATGATGGGCTTACACAGACGCAGATTTGGTCGGCCACGGTGTTACGTCTGCTTTTGTACAATTTCTTAAAAACCCCATTACGTAAATTGCAAACATCCCGATATATCCTGATATCTCGTGAATGGGGGAAACGCAGCGGAGCCTTTCACAGTACATACACACATGCACACAAATAACAAATTACAGAACACGATAATCGTTTTCCAACATCTAGATGTAACTACCCAAATTTATCCTTATACACTCTTTCTGTATCTCTGCGAAAAATATTTTATGTTAGTATTTTCTGTTGGGAAGTTTTCCCCATTTGCCTTACTAATCGCATTCCAACAAGTTATTGAAAATATACATGTATCAGTGTACAAATTATTTCATCGAAGAAGTCAAATACCTATACCAATAAAATTATTAAAATAGTACATCTTAGACTGAGGAAAGTTTTCGTTTGGTGAAACATTAATTAATGAACGTATGCAGTATGCTAACAGTGGCCACATGTGTTTTCATTGTCTCCTGCGCATTTCAATAAAACTAATTAGGAATATTTATCTGATTGGCAGTCCGTCAGCTATTTCGCGTTGTCTGTATAATGCATATAATATATGTACGTTTTAAGGCTAATCACACACTTTTTATTTTAAAATTCGCTGTGTTGTGTTGTTGTGTAGTTATCTCTGAAATCCTTCTTACGTTGAACAATGCCCCTCCGATTTGATAAAATATGTAAATAAAGGTAATTAAAAATAGTAAAAATGGGATACCCAAAATGATTTACCATAGCCGTCATCATCATCGCACAAACGCAACGAAATGTTCCCTACAGATAAGGCGATGGATGACGCAAATGCGGTGAACACCGTTTATGACGTCCACGTCCGTGGGATAAACAAGGAGTTTAATTCTGATACTGTGATTCAAAATCAGTCTTCAATATTTTTGAAGTTACAAGTTTGGCAGCGGAGAAAAACTCATTCACAAGCAATGTGGGAGCTTCAAAAACAACGTCTATCGGAAGATGACCGACAAACAAGCTATAAAGATGGTGACATGAGAGTAGTTGCCGCAGTGCCAACGCCACTAAGAAAACGACCGCCCACAATGCGATGTATGATGATTTAATAGATCGCCTCCAAACACCTGTAAAACACCCTCAAAGAAAATGTATGAGTATTGCAGGTGAAATAAAACCAAAAATACATCCCATGTGATGCCCACTTATTCAAAATGTTTGTTAGTGAAATATGCACATTCTTTAGATAAATAAAAAGGCAGTTATTGACGTATCAAATTTCATTTTTCTAAAGCCAAGGAGGTAGAAAGCCAACATTCCATCTGACAAGAGTTTACAGTCAACTTTCATAGTGTATAGTGCGTTTGTCTTTACCTACGGCTTTTTAACAACTCCGAACCGGGGTGGCTACTAACGATAACATTTTTAAAACAACTGCAGCCAAGTGTCCCTAAATTTGCAGATCAATTGGATAAGATGAATCCCGTAAAGCTCTATATTTGCAAAGGTAAATGCAAATGCTTATTTGCAGTTCTCATTTGCTTCGGTCGTATTATTGTTTATCTATTTACATTGTACATCAATTATCAAAAACGTATATGCAATCGGTCAACTCCAGAAATCCTGAATGCTTCAAAGGACGCATACAACAATTATAAGCAGGGGTCAGGTTCTCGTCACACCGGTACTTATCCCCCATACGGATACAGTCAACCGTGTCACTGCCAGTGTCGACAAGGTGGTGGGAGCACGGGTACAAATCCCATGGTATGTACTCAATTTTACAGAATATTTTTTAAAACTTTAACATGGAATATGCCTACTGCAGTGCTACGCAGAACTGAATACGTGATTCTTTTAACTATAGTGTAGTTTATTAATTTGTGTAAGCATATTACCTTACTATTTTCTACATTTTTAGCAAATCATCTCCTCCCTAAAGAATTCCAAACATCTAAAATCTCTGCCACAGAGGCTGGCTTCTTTGAAACATGGAGGCGGACATGGTAGTGGTGGCGGTGTGAAGAAAATCCTTCCTCAAGTTTTGAAAGGGATCAAGTCCAGGATCTAACTTTTATTACACCAGATGCAGGAAACGTTAAAATTAAAGCTTGATTTTAAATAGCAAATTGTAACAATCTTATAGACTCCTTGCAAAATAAAATTATTACATTGTTTACCTCTTACTACTCATAATGCTTAAACCTCAGAAACTGGATTTAATGGTCAAGAAGTTGTTATTACGAATAAAAGTATTTGTGTCTATTTTTGCGAACAGCTAAATTTTCACGTGAAATCATTCATTCGTTGCAATGCAATTCAACTCAATGATAACTCTTTAATTTTTTGTTGCCTTCGACAGTTCCATTCATATTCGTGTATAAAAATAATAAAATCGACAGCGAAAGAG
>JAHZNE010007176.1:0-10280 GCA_027744055.1 Callyntrura sp. NNG-2020 | reverse complement strand
ATGGCCGATCTTCTTCCAGCAGGTCCAACTATATATAGATAATATGACCATAACCACTGATGGGCATGGTGAACGATCGATCCGTACTCGCACGCTCTTAAGAGCGTCGCTCCTAACAACAACGTTCGAATTTTTAGCACGGATGCTCGCTCGCCAGTGTTTTCAAACAGCAGATCTAGTGTTTCAAAAGATCCCACTAAGGCAGTTCCAGACGACAAACTATATACTCATCTCAGGTTTACTATGTAGAAATTTTGATATCAGCAGGCGATCAACAACCTTTTTTTAAACTTTGGAACGAACTGTTACAAGAAACTATAAACATTGCTGTGAGCATTTTTTATTAGCAGTAATACTGCAAAGGTTCCTAGCCGGAAAATACTAGATTTTTTTCTTCCTTTGAAATACCTTAAGGTACGATATCGTAAGTACGATAGCAGTCTAGGTTCCTTGCACCGTTATGTTTACGACACCCCTTTTACAAAGCTTTTATAACCTTATAGGCCTTTCACTTCCCTTTCAAGTGCCACTTCCGCTTAATAGCTGCACGGTGAACGTGCATCGGTGATGTCACCGTTTCTGAGCGGAACTCTCCCAAATTCTTCTAGCAAGGCAAGCTTTTTTGCGATGTTGAATTCAAAGTGACAAACGTGTGGCATGTATAAATCGTTGTGAATGATCCCTTAGCTTTTTTCACATGGGAATAATCATGGAATAATAGCTTGTTTACCACTTCTCAAGTTGAGATCTCTCTCTCAAGTCCCTTTGGTTGAGAGTCTCAATCAAAGGTGGTGGACGGTGGAAGAGGGAAGCGTTGTTGAGCTGACTCTTCAAGCTGTAGTCAAGTTACCTGTCAAAATTATGACAAAAATTGTCCTATTTACCGTTGCTACGAGCGACCATATTCATTCCATCCTGAACCGTAAGTAAAACCGAGCGACCGAAAAATTTCCAGAAATTTTCAACTTACAAGGAGTTAGTTATTTATCAACTTTCTAAATAGTCTAGAGCAATGATCTAAGGCCATTCAACGTATAAATAAGCTGGCATCTCTCTGATTATGAAGAAGAGTTGTTTATGTCTCGATATTGAATACTCATATATTTTTTTACCATACTTTAATATTTAGGATTCTATGAACCGTTATTTACAGTCTTTTTACTTGTGAACCTTTAGCTATAAGTTTCGCTTCTGTTCTCGTTGAAATATGCCTACATTCGTTGATATTTCTTAATAATTTTATTTAAGTTTTTTTAAATGATATATATCATACTCATAATCAGTTGTATGAGCTTTGTACATATGTGCATTTCACATGTAAATTACATGATGGATGTAATAAATAACACAAATTCTCCCTTGACTTGATAGAATGTTCCAGTGTGTATACTCCCAAGCAAGTTTAATGGCGAATTCTTGCATTCCAAATGCTTCATGGTCCATGGATGGTTTCAGTCCATTCCGAATTTCCATTCGTGCTGCTGTAAAAATTCGGAAAGGTGATATGATAAGCATTGCTTATAACACCCCTGAAATGTCTTACGGGACATTGCACAGGATAATTGCAATTGAAGATGTTGCTCATTTCGTTTGCAAATGCATACGATGCTCTGATCCAACTGAAGCAAACACTTTTGTATCAGCCATCAAATGCTTCCATTGTGAAAAAAACTATCTACTCCCCCAGAATCCAACAGACCCGGATTCATTGTGGAAGTGTAATGGCTGTGATAGTTTTCAGACAGTGCCAAAAATAGTTTTGTTTTTAAATTTCATAGAAGATATATATGACAATATAGAGAAACGCAAGAATGACAATGACTCTTCTCGGCAAATAGAAATCAAGAAGCTGCACTCATTTATCCAACGACATGAACGTTTGCTCCACAGAAATCATTACATTCTACAGGAAGCTCGTATGCGAATAATAAATGCGCTAGCTGGCTCACTTGAAGATCTCGATCAAGAGGATTTAGAAAAATTTATTCAACATTGCACTATAATGCTCTTCATAGCAGATCAGCTTAAGCCAGGATTTAACAAATTTCGAGGTAAGACGTTTACTTAAAATCGCATTACACTCGAAGTCATTGTAGAGATAATGATATAATACAAAAGGGGAATGATGAATTCATGCTCATCCTTCTTTCTTTGTTTCTTTCTTTCAAATAAATGGTAAAGGTTATATATAACTTTACTTCAATTCAAAACCCCTCCTTATTACTTTTATATGTAGGAATATTTAAAATCACAGCGATAAGACAAGAGCTTTTGGAATTAATGGACCAAGTCATATACAGTATACCGTACAAGATACTAGATACAATAAAAAATTTAATTGCAACAAAGATATCCCAGATTGATTGATACACCATTATATTTTGGAATAAAGTATTATGTTGTTTTAACGATTTGATTAGTAAGGAATTTGTACCTAATTCATATATACGTAACAACGACAAATGAATGCTATTTTAGTGTTACTTTTCTATGTAAATAATCATCCGGTTGTGATATATGAACGTTTTATATTCCGTAAAAAAACTATAAATACGATTAATCATGTAGAACAAACAAACAACCTTTACATGTGCAAATTTTTTTTAAATTGCAGCGTCAATACAATTCTTCTTATCTCAAGGGCTTCTGCGTCTAACAGCTATCAATGAATGCAGCCCCGATGGAAAACGGGATGTTGGGAGGAAAATGTACAAATATATACATTACCTGCAAACAAGATCTCTTTTATATTTTAACAGCCAACATTCCTACGGCGCTCGTCTTACAACTGAAGCTGATAAATTTGTTACGTGTATTCAGCGGCAGTTAAAATCGTGTGAGAAATATCTTACCAGCGAGAGTGATTAGGTCGCTCCAATTCAATGCAGTTTAATTGTATGTAATACGAGTTTAACCTTTATGTGTTTAATAAATCTCTCATTTGAAATGGCATATAATGACAGAACCAAAACATGTTTGGAAAATTACACTAAAAGTATACAGTTGGTAAAATTTGTATAAATTTGAATATAAATTTGTTTGGCTAGCGAGTTTATTCATTTTGATAAGACAATAATAGAATAAACGAACATTGAATACAATACAATAAATATCTAAACGTGATTTCACATTTTTGCGACTTATCATGAATTTCTAAGAATATGTTTATCTTCTACTATTGACTTTGACAAATAAAATCTTGGCGTTCCGTTTACAAATTTTCCCTTGGAGAGAAATCCGTTTTTAAAGTCCTTTGCGCTCATCCATTTTATCCCTATTTTCAGTTTCTTAATTCGTATCCAGGTGGCTACGCCCGAGCTTGTGGCACACCGAACGTAAATAAAATCTTGTATATAATAAATTTGGCCAGGTAGGCCATGATTAGATAATTTTTTTAGTTGTACATCTATTGTATCTGCATTGTTAGAAATTACTACAAGTTCTACGTCGTCTAATTCTATTCGCCGTTCATTAAAGGTTGTCTTAAGTTTAAACGATCCATATAAACCTCGGAACATTCTGTACACTTCAATGGCTGTTTTTAACGACCAGTCAACTTCAGCCATTTCAGGAGTCAGTTTTGGAGCTAGGGTCGCTAAACTATCATCTTGGTAAATAGGATTTTTTAAATAATTTGGGAGATCACTAATAACTCGTACAATTGAATATGCTCCTAACTCGGCAAGTCTGTTTAGTAAATCTGGGGCACGAACATGTTCATCTAATGGTAACGCTTTTTTCAGAAACACAGGACCAACGTCGAACCTATCGGAAGACAACAATTATAATTTTTACATGATGTTCACATAATAATGTAAACCGAAATATGTTTAATGCCATGCGACTGTGAGACATTGTCACCTATGTGGAGCAATTTTCATTATACTGACTCCGGTTTCTGTATCCCCATGAATAATTGCATGATTAATTGGACTAGCTCCTCTCCACCTCGGTAGCAGACTGGCATGTACATTCAAAATACCTCTGAAATAGTATAAACAAATATTTAGCATTCAAAAGCAAAATCATTCAGTGTAGCTTTTATAAATTTCTCCAGCATTTCTAAAGAATGTAAAAAATTACAAGGGAAATCTGTTGATAACTCGTGACGGTATGAGATGTCCAAAGGACGCCACCACTCCCATGTGATAAATGTCCCCTTGAGCTTTAACTTCTTGTTCAAAATCAACCGCTTTAAAGTCATTCCACAGATAAATCTTATGACAGTTCTTTTGAGCCCACTTGCCAACCACGTTGTTCGTGCTAGATACCACAACTGAGACGTTGTCAGGACTTAACAGACGTGTCAAAGCTATTAATGTGGGAAGCGAAAAATTATCATTGCCTATGAAGACAATACGATATTCTGGAATCACGTGCGTGTTGGATAAAAAGCGATTTAAAAGAAAGTTTCCAGCTTTCCATGTTCCTTTTAATGAACATATATGATTAACCATTACTTTATAATGCAAACTAAGAAGTGCGAAATGCTTATGAATTATTTTTTCGCACATCATCTTAAATCACTTGGAATTACAGCAGTAAACACAATTAATTGTAGATATAAACATGATGTCACGATGACCTTAAGGTTAGCATTCTAGATGTACTAACTCTTGAGATTAAAAATCGATATCCCCCTGTCCATTTTTCATCAAGGCACCGGAACAATAAATAAAGGACCCTTTGTGAGACGTGTAGCGTTCACAAAAACTATTTTACTCACTCACTACTACACCAACTGAACTGACACTATGATAGCAGATGGGCTAAAAGTGATCCGCGCTAAAAGTAGATGCTCAATGAAGGTGTTGTTTCATAGATAGTGTATGTGATGTAGTGTATGTATATAGGGTGGAATTGGGTTTGCTGGAACGGTAATAAAACTACGATTGCCAATTGTTGGATAATGGATGATTTGACAAGTTTTTCGATGTTAGTTACGCATCCCATCATATTTAATTGGTTTTATGTTAATTAATTTTTGGCTTGCCAAATTGTCGGACTTATTTTATGAAAATTTATGAAAAGTAAATTTTATGAAATGATGTTGATTTGTCCTGAGAGAGGAATGATGGACATCTCTGCTGCTGAATTGGATATTGGAAACGATCTAGTTCAAGCGTGTGTGAACAGACACATTTTAGAAACAATTCTTACCTTTTACCTAGTAGACCAATTCTCCAGTTCACTTTCACGATCAAAGCTTCAGCTATACAAAGGCAGCGGAATGTACCAACTCGAATCAATTATTTATGCAAATTTTTCAAAATTGTCAACCAGGTCAACAGTCCAAAGAACGTGACATTTGCTGTTCAAACACTTGACGTAATTGCTGTAAATAATTGACATGTTTTCTTCATTTATATTTTAATAATGTCGAATGGGATACGGAATACGCGTAGTCAGCAAGAAAATTGGGTAAAATATGCAATACATGATCAATATTCAAAGTAAATCTGAAATAACTAATGCAGAAGGATGAGAATAATGCACATTGTATTTGCAGTATTTTAAAGTAGTAGCATTCCCGCATTTACCTACAAACGCATTTTGCTTCCGGAAACAGTTTCTGTTATGGGGACTTTTTCGTTTTCTCAAGCTTTATCGGAAATATTCTAATTTATAAATATTATTTGGAACATTGTGTCCCTCTCTATGAACGTTAATTGAGCACTAATGTAAACATTTTTTGTACTTTGAATCACAAAATGCTAAAACAATCTTAAATTCTTACATCTATTGCTAAAACTGTGGACATTGACAACCCCCAGCCATTTTGACAATTAATTGTGGTTGTACACACATACATATAACGTCCCGGGTAAAAGTGGCCAACATACTAATATAACAGTACTATAGTCTCCTGTCAAATCTATTTCCTCAAAAATTGTGTGCAGCAGTCCTTGAAGCAAACTATTACGATGTTTAGCAAAAATAAAAAACAAAATCGTAACTGTTTTATTAAATTAAATCACTCCCATTAAACTACTACAACATTGAGATTCTATTATATTACTTAATTACTTACATGATTTATTCTTCTTTCAACGACTTTTTCTCTAGAATCCGATGTAAGCCGAACGAAACCTGTTTATCCTGCTTATGTACCCAGCAGTGTTAATGTTCAGAACAAGAAAACCGAGGATGAGCAAAAGAACTCTCAAGAAATGTATGAATGCAATCAGTATGTGTTTAACTAACCTTATTTCAAAGCGACATAATTATCTAATATTTTAATATGCTCCATCCACCGTCCATTTTAATGTTTAAACCCCTTTCACATGCAACAATGTTTTGGTATGAAAATATTAACCGCGATTGTCAAAAGTATTTTAATCACAGTATGTCATTGGCAGGATATACGTAACTAATCTGCCGACTAAGACCAACATGCATGAGATGGGCAAATTGTTTCCGGAGTGTATAAGCATTGCGCTAGATGTCAACGATAACTCCAGGTTGGATGTGAATTTTAAGTTCATTATCATTACCTACCTGCAGCACATATAATGTAAATGCATTGTTTGTTATTATTGTTTTACTTGAATGCCATCATTTTCAGTGAATCTCATGCTGCTTACGTAGAATTTAATGATGCTCAAGCTACGGAACGTGCCTGTCTAAAAGCAAGAGGCTCCTCTCTACGAGGCAATACACTCATAATAGCACCAAAATTAAAGTACAATTAATATTCCATTTCTGTTTTATACATCCGAAATAAATGCAAGAGAGCGTAATAATGCATCGTTTTTAAATCATAGCGCAAATTATTCTTTATTTAACTTAACCAGCTTGTGCTAAACATTACTAACACGTAATTGGCCATAACACATTCATTGTTACAAGAAATACAAAGGATGCATTAATTAAAATTTTTCAGTGCTTTTAGACAGCTTAGCCAATATCCGTTCATCCATTTTATTTTTTTCACACTGCAAATAGTTTTTCAGGGTTGATAAAAATTCTAGGTCATTTACATCCGTACTAGCTGTAGACAGACAAGGAGCAGATCTAATTGCCATTTCACGAATGAATCCAGACCGTGGTGGTGGAGGTACTTCATATAGGGGTTCTTTTGTCTCGCTTGAATCTAGAAACACGGAGTTGATACGTGCTGTCAATGATATTTTCTCGGGACTGGTACTTGAATCGTTTTCCGATTCTTCTTTGTGCCACTTTTCCCCGTGCGAAGCTTTGATCCCCAGCCGTTTCGCAACAACTGGAATAATACGATCATCTGCAAAAATGGTAATTGTAAGTAGCGGAAATGTTGATAATGGCTAAGAGTATATTGTTTAAACAACATAAATGGCTTGAAGCATTGAAAAATTCCTATATCATACGGTACATAATCAATAGTGCATGGGAGTTACATGGGATATGTCTTTAAATGTAGACCACGTACCAAGAGCGTATGAAATGGTGTTCACACGTCTGTGTTATGTGAAAGGTTCAAGTTTACAAAATACAACACAAAAAACGTTGACATACTTTGCCAAATTATTTAATGCTTTTGTTAGCAATGAATGTAAATGCTATATATATTATATATCATATGAGCGGCAAAAATGCCCATTGGCAAAAAAAACTTGAATTTAATAAATTTAGTTTAAATAGTGTATGCACCTGGATCAATAAATTGTTTGCCTTGGGGTATCGTGGTTTCAAAAAACTCCCCAATGCTCTCAATGCTTTCTTCACCAGTGGATGGGTTGGCTATCATTTTTGCATTTACGTCAGATCGTTCGATATGTATATCCTGAATGAGTGCTTTTTCTGAACCTTTAAGAGGATTCTTTTTAGACCCTTGCACTTTCATAATTTCCTTTTGCTTTGCTAATGTATCAAGCCGTTTTTTCTCAGCTTCTTTCTCCTAGAAATGTAAAACGAAGATTACATATACCATCTGACAAAATATTTTGTTTTCCATTTAAGCGGGATTTTAATCGAATCGATCGCATTTAATAGATTTTGTCGTTGTATTGTGCATTGTACCCGTTCTTCTTGCTTTCTCAGCTCCTCCTCATACTCCCGTTGCATCTTCTCTTGTTCGATTCTAATTTTATCTTGAATGCGTTCTTCCTCTTCCTCTGCTTTACGTCGCAGCTCTTCATCTCGTCTTTTTCTTTCATCTATCTGTTTTTGAAGCTCTTCTCTGTATTGCTTCCGGCTCACTTTCACTCCCTCCAATTGCTCGGATGTCTATAAATTTAGATTATTGCTCTTTTGAGTACCTGAACAATGACTATGACTCTTTCGTTTTCTTTGAAAAAAAGTAATTTTTGTTATCGTTGGCTGATCCTTGTTAGCAAACCTGAGAAACGTGGATTTTAGTTCTAGGATTTTGAACATCCTCCATACTGGATGATTCTGAAGTTGTCCCGCTACTAAAAGCTGCTTGTATATCAATAGACGTTAATTTCTCATCAATTAGATTAGTTGATACAGGCTGTTTACCTGCGACCTCATTCGCAGTTGTTATTGCAGTTTGTTGGTGATCTAAATGTGTCAAAAGAATCGGTTTTACAACAGATGCATAAAGTAAATGTAGCTATTACAATTTACAATGTTTTATGCTCAATGTTGGCCGGCTCTAACAACAGCTATAATCCAGTCGAGTGGGAGGAAGAGTGAAACCAGGTAAAACTTGCTGGAGATATTTTAAGCATTCAGGTGAAAATACTTCAGCAAAGCCCCTGCCGTCAGGATCTGATTTGCTTTCTATATTTTCAGTAACTATTGCTGGGTGGGGCTCATTGACGTTATCAATGTCGTTGAACAGCATAATTCTTCCTCCTACAAACACGACGTCACAAAGTTGTTGTTACGTGCTTGATGAGCTAAATATACATTAATTCAATTTGACTTTATCAAGAAGTAGAAAGTACTGAGGACAACCTCTTGACGTTGGTCGGGGTTGGCCACATATAGGTGTATTTGGTAAAGCACCGTCATTGGGAATTAGCGGAAGTCGGGGTACATTGTTTTCCGTTGGTTTAAACATATCCGGAGGCTGAATACGAGGAGATGGTAGTATTTGCGGGTGAACGATGTTTTGAGCTTGCGAAGAATAAGGCGACGAGGGTATTGTATCACCATAATGTCTCACACCTGTCATAAGTCATAAGAATGCCAATTACTTTCAAGTTATCGTTAGTTGCCAATTTTGAAGAAAGCAAGCCTGAAAAATTATTGTAGGCCAATACTATATATATACCTACCTTTGTGCATATCCCGCTGGTGTTCTTGAAGCTGTCTCTTTTGCATTATTTGTTCTTCCAAAGCCCGTCTGTAAGCCTCTTGTTCAGCTCTCCTAGTTTTTAGATCTTTGAAGCTTTCATGGATAACAAAGCCACCGTCACCACGGTCCATAACTGTGTACCTTGTGATAACTCTCTGACTCTTACTAAGAACAACTGAATATAGTATGACTTTTCACTAAAACTTAAATAGTAGCTGTTTGCGTTGTTGTATGTTATGAATGAAGTTGTAAAATTTTATAACGTCAGTAGTATGACATCATTAGTTTTAAAGATTGTCATCTAGAACTTAGATGCACGTGCCCAAGGCTATGGATAAATGATACATAACTGAAATTAATGAACGACAATGTTGATAACGATAACCAATGTGGACACGGTAACAGATTGCACATTTTTGGCAACAGCATATTGCACACATCTAATGTGACATATAAATATGCAAAGTTTTGGTAGGTTGTAGGTTCATCCGTGCATGTGCATGTGATTGAATTCATAATTGGCAAACATTAAAATGAGTACAATAAAGCACGTAAAAGAGGTACCTGTTGTATTTAAAAGTTTTATTTGCGCTCATCCACAAATAATTTAATTAAACAGCGGTTTTCTCAATTTGCTCAGTGTCATCCAGATTCACCGGACGCTGTTTTTTTGTTTCATTGAGTTCTTTCTGCGACCACTTTTCCACTATTGCAGCAGCATAACAATCTCCCAGTACATTATTGGTTGTGCGAATTCTGTCACTTTTGGTTCACCATTTGAAAAAACAAACGTGGAAAAGGGTATTAATTATAAATGCCTCATAAAACCACAGGGTATCGAAATGGGAATTTGCTTATAAAATCCTTTGCTTCCGTGCAAAATAGTGTTATCATTACCACAACCAGTCTATGGCAAATAAAAGTCCAATATCTTGTACTGGTGCTCCAATGGCATTCAAAGTAATAGGCATTAAAGTGAGAGATGCAGACGGAGCGGAAGCAGCAGCGATTGACACAGCAGTAGCTGTAACGCTAC
>JAHZNE010007175.1:0-83603 GCA_027744055.1 Callyntrura sp. NNG-2020 | reverse complement strand
CTTATTTGAAGGAAGGGCAAGTTATTGAGTCTCCATGGGTGGTAACATATTGTTTTATTTATCACTTTGGTCCCTTAACACAATAGATAAGCAAAATATATAATAAAATATAGCATGTTCCCGTCTCAAAACGGGGGAATATTACGGAAATGAACATTCCCCTTTAATGTATCGAATATGCTACAAAAGCTCATATTATTAGGAATGCCACGTCAACTTGTATTACAAGTTTATGCATATTCATGAAATAAATAGAAACACTTTACAATAAAATAACGAAAGTAAAACCTTGTGGTGCGTCGTGAGAATCTTTATGGTACCATTAAGGAAATTATGAGAGTAATTTTCGGATGGCAGAGCATCGAGCTGTGTGGAAGTCATTTAAAAATGCACAAAAAATTCATCTTTCAGTAAATAATCTCACATGCATGGAGAAGCACAGGGGGATTACGGCTCTGCGACTCTGACTCTGTACGTAGCAGTAGTATGTACTGTTGTGTATGTGCACACATAACCGCCCAGCGAAAGTTCACATTTTTTGCCGTAAGACATATTAATGTTCCACTGTAGACACTTCCTGTCTGCAAGGCTATAACAGTGTGGTGTACGGTGTACTTCATGTGCGGAAAAGAGGATAAATGCTACTGTAGTGTGCGTTGCTGCGGTATGTCATCATCATTAAAGTCCCTTTTATATTTCTTCTTTTTTAGGTACGTTCGTGTACCCAACTTGCGAGTCCCCCACCAACTTTCCTTTTTATTTCCCATCCCGAAAAATTTGTGAAAGCGGGGATATAAAATAACGTTTGTGCGGTGGCGGTGTGGCTTCGTGGATTATTATTTTTATTAGTGAACGCACAACGTACTATTTCATAGTTTGTATCACTCTTACATATGTACTTTCACTTGGATGGTACGCTTTTGTGTAGGACGAATTCGAGAAAGGCTCATATTTCCCCCCTACCAATTTCCAACATCTACAGGGATAGGAGCCACATTTACTATTGCAAATAATAATAATAACATGCGAAGAGAATTATGCAATTCGTCGTTTTCCCCTTCCACATGGCACTTTAGCACGGTATTCTGGTACCCCATTATCAAGGATTCCCAGTGCTTCTGCTACCAAATAGGCAACATTAATTTAAATTATACACCTGAACTTAGCGTACGTAATATTGTACTAACTCTTTCGTAGCTTTCCCCTTCTCCTTTCCCGACACCTGTACTCTGTACAATATATAATTTTAAAATCATACACCAGCGTTCAAAAGCAGAAAAACGCATTAAAACCGGTAAAAAAACCAGTAATAGAAAACACGCGGGCAACAAGGAATTTTGTAGTTTGTTCGTTTTTATCTGGCATGTGTATTATTGCATGGATTATTTTGAAAGTACACGAGTAGGCAATGGTGCAGTGGCTTAGAGAAATGGAGGATAAAAAAGTATTCACAGGAAAGCTTATTACTCAAGAAGCTCTTTAAAACTTACTTATTTTTCTTTCCATATTCATGATGAGATAAAGCACAAAGACGTTTCTGAGCCTGTTCTTCTTACACAATATGAAGGCACTGTTTGAAAGGTGTAACTTGCAACGTGCATTATGCTGCTTAAAAGATGCTATTTTTACTTACAGCATCAAAGAAACAGAAAATAAGTTTAAAGTTGCTGTCTTTTGAGGCGTCACATGTTGGTAGTACGATTTTAGAGTGGGAAGATGTGCTGCAGTTGGTGTAAATAGATGTTTACATTGCGTCTTCATCGCATTACTTTTTTCCGTTCAAACATATGTAAACGATCCTAATGGAAGATGAAATGGATTAAATAGGGACATATATAGAGTGTGCCCACACGCGCACTTATGGTGTTTTTCATTGACAGTAGAAAGTCAAAACTATCTTTTTTGATGTGTTGCCTCAAAAAATGGCTATGTTTACAAGCTTTCTTTTAAGATGCTTTTATACATAACATGGTATAGAGAGTAAGATGGAAGCTTTAATAAATTTTCTAGCATTTTCACAGCACATCACGCAGCAGCTGACCGAAACCGCCCATATGACTTTTATGGATATGAATTCACAAGCCCATGAAGAGCTAGCTTATCCGCCCTTTTGTCCGATTTCAGGCCAGAGGACTAGGAGACCGACCCACGGCAAAAAATAGATCCCCTGCTTCAGACATTTCAACACGTCAAAAACAAAGAGACATTTAGTACGAGATGAAAAGTGCTTCAACAGACAGGACAAGACACAATGTTGATACAATTGAGACCAGAAGCTGAATAAATACTTGTTTTTGTTGGTGTAATAGAAAAGAAGGAGGAAAGCGACGGAGGAGCGATGGTGAATATCGAAAAATAAAAATTTTCTCTCTCTTGTCACCCTGCTGGGGTTCCAAAAGCGGCGAAGCTACTTTGAAAGACGTTTTGTGAAGGAAAAGGAAAAAAAACAGAAGATCCACTGCTGACAACATGCACAACTTTCTATATGAGACTGGGGTTTTTTGTGCTCTCCCCTTCCGCGTCTGCAAGTCCAAGGCTGAAAGAGATGGAAAAGAAATTCTAGAATTTAAAGAAGGAAGAGAAATGGGGAGAAAGAAAAAAAGAGTGAGGAAGACTGACAGAATCAGGCAGTTATGGAGCCTTGTGTGAGAGGGATATAGGCAGGTCAAAATATTCTGCCGGATTTCTTTCTTTCCTGCTTCCATCTTACCTCCGATTTAGTTTTACTTTCACATTACCACCACCGCACATAGGCACACACACACACGCCAAAAATGTTTCACCTCAGCTCACTGCTGCTGCTTCTGCTACCCCATCGTTCATTCCAGACGTCCATGTATAAAAATGTACCCTCTTGTATATTTTCTTCCATTGAGTGTGTATACAAAATAAGCGCTATTACCATCAGGATTATGAGAAGAGAGAAAAAGGGAAAAGTTTTTTTTTTCGTCTTGGGTGGAAAGGAAGGGGAGAAAAATAAACGACAATTTCCAGGAAACGAGCAATTTTTATACTGACTTTCTTTCTCTTATTCCATTTCTTGGTGTCTTCCCTTATGGTCTTAAGTGTAGCATGAAGATCAGTTTCATCCATCGGGAAAACCAGCCAATTCACATTCACAACAGCAGGCCAGCTGCCTACACCAATAGACCATGATACTCCAGAGACTATCGGGATAGAGAAATATATACCTGCATTCGCATCTCTGTGAATAGGGTGGAATCATACAATAAAAAAAGAATTCTTGCGTGTGCATATATTTTGTCGTCCCATCGTAAGGAGTCAAGCTTCCTCTTTTACGGAGCTTTAGTTATATAATACAAGAAGCAGGCCATTTTACAATACACAACATTATCGCATGTGTGTTTGCGTATATAATGTATAGAAGTCATCTGCACACAAAGTAGAATCCCACATCCTTGAGTGAAACCAAACATTTTCCCTTGACATTTCTTATGCCTGTGCCCATGAACGGTATGTATGTGTGTGTGTAAATGTACAGTACATTCACAAGGTTCACTATCCCAGGCAATAAACAGCGTGTGACTCGCGATGGAGAAGAAAAGAGGAAAAATGTAATGTATAATGGGGAAAGTCAAGTGAACCGTGCATGCAGCGTCCTGTGTATAATAGGTTGTGTTTATGTGTGTGAAAGTGGAAGGGAGTATTACGTTATAAATGTGGCATGGCTTTCACTCTTCCCCTCTCTTTCCTTTTTATTTTGCCTATTTCTTTTCCTCCCTCAAGCAGAATGCAATTTTCCATTGATATTTTCCATAGATGTTCCTACTCCAAGTAGTCTCAACAAATCGGTCTCACAGTCAATTGCACACGTTCCATTGAGCACAGTATACGTCATCAAATAATATGTGCTGTAGTTGTGTTGCAGCCACACTACTCAAACGGGACCAGAATGCAATATGCAGCCAGGCTTGCATTTCAATAATGTACAAAAATGGTATTCCGGGAAAGATGGATTCTTGGCAATTTTCTAGTCAGAAACTTAAACAGTGTCAATTGCTCAATCGAAAAGAAATACATTATTGCGATTACTTTTTTATGACTACAAACACAACGGACATGTGACAAAAAACCAATGTTTCGTGTATTTTTTTAAATGTCGCTGCTACCCGTGTCGACGATTTTTCCACTTGATCTCTTTAACCAAAACCACAGTAGCGTACAGTTTGCAATACCAGGAATTTACATGTTGCATATTATCGTATAAAATGTCAAATAATATTATTCTGACCAAAAACGCGCTTGCCTTCAAGCTGGTTGACTTGCTACGTTGATATTGATATTCTTTA
This sequence comes from Callyntrura sp. NNG-2020, assembly GCA_027744055.1. Classification (NCBI taxonomy): domain Eukaryota; kingdom Metazoa; phylum Arthropoda; class Collembola; order Entomobryomorpha; family Paronellidae; genus Callyntrura; species Callyntrura sp. NNG-2020. The sequence continues at coordinate 79,293 of JAHZNE010007175.1, read as the reverse complement.
CTTTTTAAGTCGACAAGCCTTCTCATCATAGTTCAATCTGTGTGTTTTACAGGAGTCATGTTTCATCATTAAATTGGAGTGTCACAATGACGGTAGCAAGTCCTCTAACAAGAACAACAAAAACGTGATATCCTGCAATCCGTTACCTTCTTTGCCTCATGAACGCCGTAACACAGATTAAAGTCGACAATCTTCCCTCTCTCATACATACACACCACACATTCCTCGTCTGTTCCTGTAATAAAGGTTATGTAAGAAGCCGATAAGACATTCAAGTGGCTAGCTGGAACGGAAACGGCTCATTAAATCGATGCGAACCATTTGCCATGAGAGAAAAAATATTATATAAGGTGCACACATATAAAACATCCTTCACGGTGTATATATGTGACTTCTCTATTTACGTGTTGAATAAATAAAAGAAAAGGGGGCATATTGAGAGAAATACTAGCAGTGTAGTACCAGCTCTCAAGAACACCATCACTCTCCTCTTTTTTATATATTAAAAAAGCTCACGTCAAGCCAACAAGTCCATTTTTTTCTTTTTACATCCTTCTTTATCCCCGTTTCTTTCCAGTGGTGGTATAGGGCTTTTTTTCCCGTAAGCGTCTTTTTCTTCTTGTTTGTCTCGCACAGGAGCAGGAACAACATATTATAATGTGCTTCCCCACCATATAGCTGTGTGTAGTCAACTCGAATAAAGCTCATTTCATTGAGCATGGTAGTTTTTCAAGCTTCCTCCTTTCAATTATCTGTAATGCATTATTAAGGATGCTTACACAATACAAGCGTATCCAGAGGAGGGAGGCCCTTTTGTTATTGATGCTTTATATATGCACCAAACCACCATCCGCTACTTAAATCAGTCTCATTCTTTTCTCATTATTCAGTGGTGCACTTTCAGTGCAGTAGTACCGAAGGGGATGTTGAGAATGTAGTGATGCATGTATCCTAAATTGTGTTATAATAATGCCACCCTAATTTACCGATATAGCACATCATCATTATCATCACTCATGATAAATATCCTGGAAGAAAGAAAGATACGCACCACACTGACTTTGTAATACCAGGCCTTTCAGCTTATATCTGACTTGCTGTCTTGTTAGCAACACTATAAACGAAAAATACGAGGAACACAGCTACAAGAGCTGCAGCATCATCATCGTCATCATCATCGTATACCACCATTATTAAACAAGTTCCTTTTCAAAAGTTTCTATTGTTGTTGGAAAGTATTCCATTCGAGAGCTCATATCCTGGGAAAAGAGGCAACCAAAAAGTGCTGCTGATGATGATACCTCTTTTCTTAGTCCATCCATACTTCATCTCTCCGTTGCTAATTCCTTTTCATTTTCTTCACTCTATCATTCATCCCTTCTTTTCATTTATTATTATTATTATTACTAGCAGTTGTAGTAACTGTAGTGGTAAGTATGGATATAATAAGTACTCTCGAATAGATGGGATTTTATAAACTCAAATCGTGACGATTCTAAGAAAGATTCCAAACTTTCTTTTTAGTATAGTACATCCCCAAAATTAAAGAGGTTCTCGATGATTTCCTCTGTTATTCTTCGTTCATGCAGCTATAAACCTTCTCCAGGGGTTGCTGCCTGTCGTCTTCCACAAAAAGTATTAAATTGTGCTCTATCTTTTCTCTGTTTGCTCACATCTGCAACGTCAATGCACTTCTCTTTTTTAGAATAATTGTCGGTCCTTCAACACAGATTGTGGTTGAGATTATGACAAAAACTGAGTCCGAGCCGTATCTAGATATTTACACAAATGAAATGCAAAGCAATAATGTACGTTTACCCTTGTGCACAAGATCCTCGATGGTGACAATGACGAAGCTCTTCATTATTATCTACAGATTTGTACTTAAAAGGAATAAACGAAGAAAACTTTTCTAAATTCCAAGACGTTTCTTCTTTGAGTGAAAGCATGTACCTCCCCACAATGGGTGCCGCGTCAGAACCACCAAGTCGTCGCCTTTCACTTTCTCCCCCTTTTAAAAACTCTTTCTAATTTGAAAGAAATTACTACCAGTTTGACTGCACTTTTTGTTGGAATGTTACTACCACCACCGGCACGCGTCAACTGCCAGCTTGTGAGAGCGTGATTTTTTATGAAGTGTTTCGTATCTGGCAACTTACAATGTAAAGGATACCTCCTGTGTGTGCTACTGCTTCCACTAGAATTTTTGGTTTCTAATGAAAGATGGAAAAGTTGGTGTACCCAAAACGTAGTGAGAAAGAAATAAATATTGAATGTAGCAATAATAAAGGAACTTCTTTGTTTTTAACGTAGTATCTATCGTTGAAGGGAGAAATAGTAGAATACTAATAACCAGCACAGCTGGAGGGAATAGAGAAAGAGACTGTCAGTTTAGATCTCGAGATAGGTACATATATACTCCGCGGAATAACCCCTTTCTTCAAATTAAAAACTGCAGTACGTCACCCATCTGCAAGATAAAAAAAAACTCGCCCTTTTTCTCTTTGCAAGACACGGCGACTTTCCTAATAAGACTAAAAAGATTGGCATTTCGCTTAATTACGAAGATGGAGAATTTCAATTGGCGCAAGCTACATTTCGTAACGGCAACATCAAAGCTTAGTGTAGCCTAATACCGTTACACGAACATTTATCCGAGCAAACAAAATTAAGTGGAAGTTGCAATAGCGGCAAGTGGTAATGCTACAACACAACATCTCAGTCCGTATTATATTCAAGTGTCAATTGAGATTTGCTTCGTTTTGAGCCGGAAAAAAATTAGGACTTGTTACGGAGAAGTTCTTTCTTCGAAAAAATAAGATTAACTAGAAGCAAGTTAAATTTCCTGAAAGACCACTGCTGCTTAAGTTGGTCTTATAGAAAATAAAGTCTTTAAAAAAATGGCAGAATAAAGTATACTGTTCCATTACTTATGTTAGGAGCTATTTCAAAGAAGCGCTTTATAAAGAAAGCAAGAAAGGTTTTTCATGAAAAAAGAAAGAAAAGATACATGCACACACGCGGGCAGATGTGTCTTATTTTCTTATAATAATAATATGTGTAATGGAAGTAATTGAGTAATGTTGAGTAGTCGGTCTGTAATTAGAGAAATAAGATAGATCCCAGACACAGACACCGTCAACCAACATCCCACCAGGGCACATCCCTTTTCCCTTGACTTGACTAACTGTCTGAGAGTTCACATGGGCGACTTGCTTTTGGCTAAGTGGTGCCCAGGAAAGGTTGCCGTTCATATACGTACAGCGTATCTTTCTTTTTGGCGATAGGGAGTTGTTTTTCGTATCTCCTTTTATACAATGTACTTTAATTTATCTCAATCTTTTCTTCTGTGGGCCTTCTTTTTCGGTCTGGTAAAAGATTAAGATGCTCAAGCAGCTGCCGCTGCTCTGTACGATCACTTGCTATAGGTCTGTGCGTGTTGAGCTTGTAAAAGTCGAAGTAAATGGCTGCATAAAGTACACAGAAGGCTTGGGCGCTTGTGGCTATCAGGCTACGGCTACTGTCTGTCTATTATAACCGTTTCTCTGCGCTTTGGAGATATATAATTTTACATGTACATACACACAGTATCTAACTTGGTGTATTAGAGAGAGAAAGAGAACGAGAGCCTTTGTACCCCACTTTCTATCCGAGCTGATTTGTTCTCGTGTAAAATAAGAACAAGCAGCCGATATTGATGTTGGCTTACTCGTTTGATTCCATTACTCCTAATCTTTACATCGACGGTTTTAAATTAACCAACTATTACCGACGCCTCTTTGAAGACTGTTTGACTGCTGGAGAAAAATAAAACAAATTGATAGCAATTCGACCAGGATCCATGTTGCTTTGAGACTAGTCACTGTCGCGGTAAAGTAACTCTGACAAGTATACATTTGCTCTGACACTTTAATGCTACCGTGTTTTTGAAAGGGGGGTAAATGCACACGTATTTATAATGTAGGTGAGTGTGTGTAACAGTAAAACCCTTTTTTTCTACGGAAAAATAATTTTCTAGTACATCCAAGCGTGGCCTGCTTTTTTGTTAAGAAAATAAAAGTCTGCTGCTGTTGCTGCTGCTGCAGGATATCGATACGGTCATGAAACACGACGCGAGCGCGCGATAGTTTGTGTAGCGTGAAGGGAACTAGTTTATTAAAATGTACACACCTTTTCACAGGGCATGTAGACAATATTTGTGTATGTACTTTATATTAAGGATATATACAACAAAATCTGTAAAACGGAGTTTTCATCTTCACCTTCCTCTCATTCCCTGTTTGGCTTATAGGTTTATTTTATTTTATTACTGCGACGGTTCTACACGGTTCGTAATGATTCCTTCATAAAAATAAAAGGATATGTGTAATTTTGCAGTGTAGACATACAATCTGAAACAATTTTTCTGTCTCGTTGAATGGGTCGAATTGTTAGCATTTTTATTATGTTTCAAGTTTGATGAAAACACGAATTCTCCTTCAATACACCCAAAATTTTCCTGTAATTTTGTCGGGAGTGAAGTAATGTGCTGTGAGTACATGTTTTTCTCGTAGCAAACGATGCGCTGTCTAATTCATTGATTGAATCATAGACCCTATGATTTGTATTGACAATCAAAATAGAAATACCTTTCCTGTTAACCTCTCGGGTAGATCCTGTTTTGAAGGATGCACAGAGGAAACTCTAATGATGTACCGAAGCTCACGTCACTCTCTACACGGTACACATTGACATGATTTTTGTGTAAAGTAACCAGTTAATATACCTGTGTAATGTCAGCAATTCATCTGTTGGATGGTGATGTAGTGCGTGCCTACAACATACTCGAAGGAATCCAATAATCATCAGTGGTTGTACATGCAGGAAAGCTGCTACTACCATAATCAACTTCTACTCCTAAAATTCTCGTCAGTGCGTTCCCTGTCCCCGCACTCATACACACAATCTCTCGCTGTTTCACACATGCACACTTCTAGGCACCGTTGCGAGAGGGAATTTCAGTTCGACGTGCTTATGAAGTCAGTCTGCATACGCACTTTTTTGTCCATCATTTTATTCGTAACGAGCAGCCAAGTGGTGCCTGTCTAAACATTGATACAAGCTTTCCGTGCTGCCAATAATAATCTCGACGACTAGTCCAGTTGTTAGGTACAATCATAATGATGACGGCCTTACTGAACTATTATCATCATCAGCATGCATCACAGCAGCACTCACATAGTAACTACCTCCACATTTCTGGAGACCTTCTGCATGCCTCTTCACCACCAACATTACCAAGGCTGGTGGCAGAGAAAGAAATGCAGACATTCAAATCATAGTTAGACATCTAATTTCCTTAAATATACGCAATCAATCCTGAGGATTATGCCCTGTCTCGCTGAAAAAGGGAAAAGATGGTATTGTCAGGAAAGGCTTGCGCCCCACGTCTGATGCAAGTGGTGTTCTCTGCCACTGTTTGTACGTTTTTCTTCCTTAAATAATTCTTCCAGGATAAAAACTACTATTACCACCAGCACCACGTCTACTTAAATGCATATTACGACTGAAACACGATGACGGCCCGGAAGAAATATGGTTAACACGGAATATTTTATGTCTTTCCTCCGTAAGACGGAGGACTGTTGTTAAAAACACCAAGGGAAATTCCAGCAACTGTGTTTCGTCTCTCTCGCTCTGGGAGATTCTTTTAGTCTAGGTTGCTTGTCGGTATTGGCCTTGACATTGCAGTTTCGTACAACGGTTGGCTCCTTCGTGGGTGCACTATTCTTGCAATATTGTCAATCCTTCACAAATTGACCTGAAGATATTGCCGAGAAACTAAGCGCACCGAGATGAAAATCTAGCGCTTCAGAGAACGAATTTTATGGGGCTTGAAAAACCTGGAAGAAAATGACAACCGAAGAAAAGAAAGTGTGCTTTAACAAGAGCAACCCAAAAGGCTTTCTTACTAAAAAGACGTCGGCAAAAGCACACTAGTAGCAGAGGTCTAACCGTGTGTGTGTAACATTGATAATCCCTCATCATCATAATGTAGAGGTACGTAAAGGCAGGCCGACTAGACGGAGCAAAGGAACTGGTTCCCGTCCGGATAGCTGATAACAGCTTTTCTTGATCCCCTTTTGGCCCTTTGAGAACCCAGAGAGCATGCACATTTTTACTGTTTCATTCACAAAATTAGAATGGGCTTTTGTGATTCTCCCAGAAAGAAAGAAAGAATCTCTCCTCGATTACTCCGTCTGGAAATTGTGAATCTCTCGAAAATTTTATATTATTTGCCACTGTGCTGCCAACAGCAAATGAGTTAGCCATGAATCACAGGGAAAACGCAGGGAACGGAGTGTGTGCTCCGCAGAGTCCGTGGTGTAGTCCCTAGCCAGTAGTCTGCTACTTCTGCCAGCACATACAAAGTTCACAGGAAAGTGTTAATTACTGTCAATGCAATCTGTGACGACAAAGCAAGTTCCACACTTTGCACACTGCCAGAGAAAAGTTATCCAGTCAGCAGAGAAGAGAAGTCCTATGCACACATATTACATATTACTACCCATATCGTCCTCGCCACTTGCTGCTACTACTTCCGTAGTATATATCTGGTACAAACGGCGGTGGACCCATAATAAAGTAATGAGTTGAGAGAAGTTGCAAAGACGCATGTATTTAAGGCTATGAAGCAATATCGCTGAGGTTCGTTTCACAAGTGTCGTCAAGAGATGAGATTTCATTTCTCGCTCTTCCTCAAGGTCTAACAAGTCTGTTTTATTATACTCTATATTAAGTTAGTCGCTGTCATTGTCATAATACTCCCAGTTAGTCCTGTCTTTCATACTGGTACCACACACCGTCGTCGTCGTCCATGTGAGCCACTCTTTTCTAATCTCCTCCCTCTCTCACCAAAATTATCATTTTCATAGCGAGAAATGTGTATGTCTGTTTGTGTGTTTGCGGATGGAAAGTTGGTGTGCATTCGTGCGGCGACTGTGGTGAGTCCAAGTCAGAAGGCGTTCTTAATAAATTCAGGCTTTTTTTTCATGATAAAAAAGTTACCGTATTATTTATGATATGTACTAGATGATACATATTGCATTTTGTTGTGAACACTTTTCATGCACCGACGACTTCTTGTATAAATAATACGTCCTGCGCCTTAATGATAACACATTTGTTGAAGCCAGAGCCTCCGGACAGACAGATGCAAACATTGGAGTAAATGGCTTAAATATGATAATGCCCCTCTGGAAAGATGACAAAGTGTAATAATATTAAAACGTTAGCAAGTGCATATATGAGATTTGATGGGCTCATCAAAATATTTAAATGTCACCACGTTGCCGTGTAGAAAGAAAACGTTCAATGTATGTAAGCTACCAGTACCAGTCAACTCACACAAGTGCGCTGGGACAAGAGAACGACACGACAGAACTCCTGCAGTGAAACTGTGAATATGATGTCAATTTTGGGACTACGTGCAACGTGTGCGTGTAGTTTCCTTTACCTGAGAATATCCTTTGGATGGATGCGGATGGAACAATACGGTAGGCTGAATACAAACTGATTGTAACCAGTTTCATATATCGATCGATCGTCACGAGGATAATGAGCTCTTTTGTGCACAGTGGGAGCTCCATAAAAAGATGACAGTTACTCGATAAAGATTAAAGAATTAAATCGGTTAAACGAGTTTTTCCATCAACAGACGAGTTTATAGCACAAAGCATTCGGATGTTATGGAGGGATATGGAATACTCGTTTTGTTTTTTTTTTCAGGGAGGACCAAAATTCACTGGTGCACAAGCACCTGTACCCAGCTACAAAACACATCTGGAGGACGATGAAAGAATGACAAGTTTAAACGCAGGAAAATATATGTATGTGTGTGTAGAGTGTAGCTTATCAATTATTACATCGATTCTCCAAGTGTTTGAAGACGGTAGGTAAATGTCTGGGTAAATGTGTGATTGTGACATGATGGAAAGAAGACGAGAAAGATGAGAAGGGAACAAGTTGTGAAAATAAACTCGTTATGACTGCCAGGAATAAACATCCTTAAAAAGAGTAAAGGGTCATATTTCATAACAAATCAGAGTTGTCTTGTGATAAAGAGAAAAATGAGTGCCATAACGGGACAAGTGAAATATATTGTGTTTTGTCGTACACGCCACATAATGCGTATACACATCCTAAAAAAGAGTTGAAGAAGAAGAATGTTACTCAACTCCAGCCAACAGCAGCAGTATCATCTTCACCCGTTCTCTCTTTCTCAAAGTCGTCACCAGCTTTGACTCAGCTACGCAGGGTGACAAGTCGTTTACGATCTTTAACTCTTCGGATACTTCCCTATTATGTGTGCTCACTTTTTATACGCCATACACACAAGCATTCAGCTTCTCGCTGCCAGGAAAACGTTTCCATTCCACACAGCGAAGAGGAGAGCGACAGTTCTACAATTTCTATAGGAAGTTCATTCTCTATGTGTGTGTATCTTATGTATCCATCTTATTCTTGTATACGAGGGATTTTGGATGACACTGAATCTGACATATCTCCTGTTGTGAAACATTACCATCGCTCTCAGTGAGTCTCTCAGATCTGGGTGATTTCGAGATACCGTAAGATCTTTGTAACAAAGACGACGACAAAAAATATATACTTGCGCTTGGTAGCCAAATGATGATGATGATGGGATCATGATTATCATCACCGTTACAATCAATGCTCTTTGAATGTTATTGAGCAACCGGTAATATTAACGCGTCCCCTTTGTTGTGCGCATTTACGTTTTGTAATTTCGTCGGTCGTTTTTAATACAAACGTCACTCGTGCCTGTCTCTCTGTGTTGGGGATATTATTACGGTGATGAATCATTTGCCTGAAAGGGAGCAAAAAAAAATTTCATACACCACTCAGGTCAATCTTGCTTCATCATTCGTCTTACTTTAATATCCGCATTGGCGGCAAAGCAAGGTGATTCTTAGACGTAGAAAGGCTGGAAGGAATACTTTTAACTAACGAACTTTAACATCGTTTACTTTTCCGTGAGACGCATGCACATTTGGCAAAATTAAGGAAAATATACGCTGCAAAATGGAGTTGACGTACCTGAAATGAATGTATACATAATAAAAAGGGAAAGTAGTTGCGCCTTCAAAGTATGTGCCTTTCCTACCTATACGTGTACGTGCGTTTAATGGAATTGCTGGTGCGCGTGCATTGCAGTTGAGATAAGCATGAAAAAGGAGATGAGCTGCATTACGCCTGTCATTGGGTACTCACAATCAAGTAATGCACTTCGCTCCTCTTATGCGTCTTACACGGGCCTCGTTGTCATCATCATCATCATCATAGTCGTCGTAGCAGGCTCCAGCAGCTTTGCAGTATTCTTACAAGAATAAACAGGGAAATGGCTAGAAAAAGCATATTGAACACAGGTTACGCTTGACTGCTTTAAGATGAGCAGGCAGAAAGCGAAAAGTTGTATATATATACCCATATCATGTAAACCCATAAGAATAACACACAAACTGATACATACATGCATGAACGAGTTGACGTTTACAAACGAAAATAAAAATTTTCTTTTTCCCCATATAGCTTAGCCATTGAAACATAGAACTAATGCATGTTAAGGTAAACCCCCATCATCATCTCGACTCGTCTCCCCTTTTTTCTGTTTGGTGAGAAAATGAGAAGAGACAAACACACAATAGAATACGAAAATGTTTCTTTTGCTACCCCATGGAAAAATCCCTTTCTTCCAATTCATTTCTGTGTGAAGAATCTTGCTTTGCTTCTATTGTAATGACTACGGCAAGACGTCGTACCGGGCTATAATATTAATGTAGCTGTGAAAATAACGGGAAGTGAAAGTTGCCGGGCAAATGTAATGGTAATGGTAATATCTTTGCGTTATATTACACGGGCGTGTGTGTGTGTGTATCTAAACGAAAAGACACCGTACCGTGTTTAAATAAGACTGTCTGAAAGTGTGGGCTGCTATATTATTGTGTCTAGTTTCTGCCACTGCATTTTTCTTCTCTTTGCTATACTCCCCGGGCTTGGGAAAGTGGGATGGCGGGACTGTAACTAGGGTTTGTTTCTCTACTCTGTCTCCTGTCGACTTGAAAAATTATCCGGTTTTTATCATCAGCTAAGGATGTGCGAGCTTTTCCTCAGGGCCCTCTTCTACGCCCGTTTAACATGGAAGACTGGTACACAGAGAAAATTGTGTTGAGCAAGTTTCATTTCCAACTCCACGCAAGAAAGTCATGTTTCATAGCAGGGAAAAGACAAACAGAGTATAAGCGGGGATAACATTCTTGTATTCTACACGCATCGTTATTTGCATCTCCTTACGTCTTTATTCATTGTGTACAGTACGCCAGAGTACAGAGTGCGGAAACATGTATGTTTGGTGCGAGTGGCACGGTTGAGAGAAACAATCTTACAACAGGCCTTGTGTGTGTGCACCACCACGAGAAACAGGGTACCGCCCTATTCAATTGGAAATAAATGGTGGTTGTTTACCTAGATGAAAGTTTGAATTTATCCGTTGAATAAATAAAACATTTGTTACCACTAATATGCGTACAAAAAGTTTCATTCATTCTCATGCAACGCAACGCATCATTTTTTTATTCTTCCTGTGTGTGCAGCAGCGTCACAAGAGAATGCCTCGCGATTATAAACAGCTTACACATTCAATAATAATTGCTGTGTAGAGAACAACGGCATGGGAAATTGTGACATCTACTTTTATTGGGTATCATTTATCTTGCTACAACAACACAACCCCATATTTTTTGCTCTTCCGCTGGGCTCCGTGTTTCAGCAAAATAAAGTGGATATATAATAATAAAAGATGCTACTATTAATCAGTATCATCGAAAAACGCACCAGACCTTGCGATAATTACGCGTCTACCGTTTCTCACTCACTACCTATTTCACCAAAATGTACTTTCTTCCTTTGAACAAGGCGAAAGAAAATACGCTACGTCATTACAGACATTAAATCATCTGTGTCTGGTAGGGAAGGGTGAGTGAGAAGGAGCTGATACCTAATTTATTGTTTATTTCTCTCTTTTCCCAAATGTAATTATTAAGATGTGTACTCGCATAATGCTCACAATCAATTTGTATTTGTCGAAACAACAAAAGAGCACTTTTGCTCTTTTTGATCATCACGGGATCATCACGCTTCATCCATTAGTTAGTTTCACTTTGATAGGAGTCATGTATCAACGACAGTGAACAGAACATCTGAAAAAATTGAAATGTGTAGCTCACCACTTCTTCTACAACAACACAACACGAGTAAAATCAGATTTATTAATAAATACATTATTTTGTTTCTACAACCAAATTATAATACAGCACAACCACCAAATTCTTAAAAAGACTCTGAATAGCGTTATATATAGGCTGTACGCTGTTTGTGGTCACAAAGTACGTAGGTACTTATGGATTTCATCAATTCAAGTTGAAGCAATATAACGCGATATTGATGTAATAAAGCAGTGCCGAACATTTCAAACAATAATAATGCTTTCCAACTAATGTGGAGAGATGGACTGTCTGTGAATACTGAGAATAGAACAGTTAGTTAGGAAGGAGTCATAATATGTACTCAGTGCTGCCTATACTCTGCCTACCTTGGGCAACGGACTTACATGCGCCAAATGTAGTATTTATTGTACGTTTGGCAATAAATCGTATTATACGAACACGTACATCTGTCATGTTGAAGCTGGGATGCTTCCTTCTGAATAATGTAGCAATAGCAAAGTCCATACAAACAGAATAAATGCTACCACAACAGTACGTTTTCAATGGTACGTGCCAATTTTTGCATTTTTACAGTGAAAAACGTATCCTGATACTCTACCTAAACATGTTGTTGAACAAACATTAATCTTGTAAAAACTTCATCCCGCAGATAATCTACACCAGGAGATAACACCAGCTTATATATAAAATATATTCTACGGCTTACAACTTGCTAGCTAACGGGATATGGCTGACCATTTGCATTCCTCTGACAATTTGATGTCTATACTCTAAAGACACCAAACGTGTAGCATGTGCAACGCTGCTGACTAATGTTGCGATTTTTTCCAAAATATAATAATATTCCACGGAGCAAGAGACGCCAACAAATCCGCTTGTCATGTAGATAATATATGAGTGTTGTAAATGGTCCTATTTCCTGCTCCAACATTATTGGTTTCTTTTCCACTGATACAGCATAAAAATCTCCATTTCCCCGATTTTGCTGCAGATTCCGAGCTTCAGTTTCATACATAATTTAAGATTCGGAGATTCTGTGTTGTAGATGACTGCATGTAACAGGCCCACAATGCAATGAATGGGAAAGGCGTAAATTTTTTGGAAAAAAGGATTCCATGATGTAGGTTGTCTGGATATAGTTTATTCATATCTGAAATATTTCCAAAGTTCTTCCACCACTTCCAGCTAAGAAGGAACAGGGGAGGTTGTCGGGGATAGAGTAGTAGTGTCCACTGGTTTCCATATATATCGTGGGTTTGACCAGTGAAACTGTGAAATAACAGAGCTACTGAGTCTGAATACACAATATAAAGTGCCGAGAGGAGGATTCCCAGTAGTAGGGAAACTTTGGTTGACGACGCTAAATTCTAAATTTTCGCTTGCTTGGTAGTTGGTGAAGACAAATAGCTGGGTAAGTTTGTAGGCATACTGGCAGCAATAAATCATTCTATTTTTGCAAATGTCCTGCATATTATAGAACATTTTCTGATAATTTATGTGCTTTTCCGTCTGCAACTGTCAGATATTTTCTTGAATAAAATGTTTTACATATTTCCCCTTTCTGATTACTATCTGATTAATAGCACAACAAACTGTCCACAAAACATGGGACGATTACATTCAAATCCAAACAAAGTCCGAAAACACCCAAATGACCGGCTTAGACAAAGATAAAAATAATTGGGTTCACAGTTCACACTAAACACAGCAAACTATTAGCCTTTTCCATATAATAATAGCTATGACTCTAATACCACGAAATTACAGTGATACTACAACAGACGTCGTAAAATTGCCTATATTTGAGTTCACGAAGATATCCATAGTCAGAGCATAATACATACTAAATGATCTCGCTCCTACTTAGAAACCCCCTTTCATTTTTTTTTACAAAACAAATTCAGATCAGCAAACAACAAAGCTTGCACACACCGCCTCTATTTATCCCACACCGAGATGGACGACAAATGGGTCAGTAGCGCATTATTATTGCTTACACTAATAATAATCCTCGGCTGTTTTACTCTTTGACAGACAGGATGAATTGATGACAACAACATCACATTAGTTAGATTACAGCACATTATATGTCCAGCGATTTTTCCCAGTCTTAAAAATCAGGCTCACCATCTGCCCAGCAAACATGTTATTTGTAGAGTAAAGCAGCAGTAAGCTTTGTATGTAATCTGTATGCTTGTTCCAGCTCCAGAACTGACCCATGCGTGTTTCCTTTGTCGAATATAAAAAGCAGCAACATAAACTGCAGCAGTGTGGCTTTTGCGGATATCACGTACAATCATTACTACAAGAAGCACACACGCTGTTGTTTCTTGTTGAGGAGAAAGAAAAACAACAACGGAACAACAAAAAAGAGCACACAGCAAGAAGCAGTCCGTCTGTCCGTTCTTATTCCATGTGCTGCATTGGGTCTTTCTCTCTACGCAAAGCATTAATTTTGCTGGTGATGAGTCATGTCAGGCATGCAGGAACTTTTCGTTGAAAAAATTGCATTCTCCAGATGGAAGTGTAGAGCAAACAAAGGAAAAAAAGCAAAGGCTACACTCGTCATTGCGCACCACTTGGAATTATGCTGGGTATCTGCAGGACATTTTTGTCTCATTATTTCCTAATTCACAATATGTGTATATCAGAATGGAATGGAATACATACACTCCGAATCCAACAACAACGAAATACAACAACAGCAACAACAATAATAATAGCACAGGACTTCCAAAAAAATGAAGCACGCTTATTATATAGCTTGTATTTTCTTGATCTGGTTCAAGCAACCGGATATAAAGAATCATCATCAACTCTTTGCAAGACGAAGACGAAGTACAAAAAAGAACATTTTTCTTTTTCCTTGTTGGCTCACAAGATGTATTTTCATTCGTTTGACCTCTTTTCTTTCTTGTAACAAGATGATGATTACTATTGTCAGCAACAAAAGGCTAATGAAGGAAAGGAATTGAAAAGAGAGAGAGAGGGAGAGAGAGAGAAGGAAACATATTTTTCTACGAAGTAATTTTTCCCCTGATCTTATGTTTTGTTTATGTCGCTCTGACTGCTCTGTTCATCAATTTATTTTTCTCCTCCCGGTCTCTTCTCTCTCTCTCTCTGTTCCTCTTCATCTCACTCACTTCTTTCTATCTCCCATGATGATGCAAAGCCTCAGATGTAATTTTTTCTTCTTTTTTTACATCCGGATATTACATAGCCATGTAACAAAAAATAAATCAAGGAAATAAATATAACATGTATCTTTGCTACCATCACAAACCTGATCAAGAACACGATATCGAAATGATTTTCCAGGATGTTTTGCAAGCTGAGGGGGAAGTAGTGTGGTACTCTCAACGAGTTTACAACAAGCGATGTGCATGTATTTGGGTAAGTCTACCGAGATGATTCCAGGAGCTGCTGCTGCCCTTGAGAGGCACAAACGTGGAGAAAGTAACGCGGCAGATGATAGGCACTCTACACAGTCGGTGATATGATGACGATTACGATCATGTTGATGTTGTTGATATGTGAATAATGTTGTGAGTGAAGAGAAAACTCTCCGGGGGCTTTGAAATTAGGTTGATCTACATTACACTACTTTGTTATTGCTTTTATATTTCTCTCCTTGCTCTCCTGGGGATACATGGTACGGAAGATGCAGACTGCGTCAGAGAGCAAAACTTGCACTCTATGAACTTGTCTGTGCTGAACTTGCCGGGATGCTTTTCTCTTTTATGATGCTCCGCTCTTCTTGACTTTTTCGTGTGTAGAAAATTTATGTAATGGTAAAAAAAAGTTTTCTCTCAGTCTCATATAATCTTTCGTATAAATGACATGTAATTTTTAGTGGTGAATATCAATACTTTCATCTTGTTATACTGACACTACATTATAGACATATGTTCATATCCAAGTTTTGCCCACATAGCGGACAGGGTAAAAAAGTGTGCAGCGGTAAGCAGGCATGTAAAATACAAGGGAAGGTGTGGTAGATGAAAATACAGACCTTCCACATACCGTTACTGATTCCACGCTAGAATTTCCCTTAGAATTGCGATAATGATGATGATGACGATGTGATGTCGTTGCCTGACATTTAAGATTGAGTGCGCAGTCAGTCAAGAATGAGTTGAGTCCAGTGCACTCAAGTATATCAAATGTAATGGTGGTTCGAGATAGGGAAAAGTGGCGAAGGGTGGTTTTGTTTGTGACTAGTGCGCTCTGTATGCGAGTGTATACGAGGGAGGACGACAGCGTTATATCTATAAATATGTTTATCTGAGAGATGATGACGATATGCAATATGCACAGCCGAAGTAAAAAGTTGTTCCTTGGTTGGTCACTACCTAAGATAAAAATTGAGGGAAAATGTTGATGATGAGAAGTAGCCTATTCTTTCGCTGTTCGGCGACCAAAAAGAGTGCTGACTGATGGTTTCGTCATGCAACGCTAATGCCTCTTTGGCAGTACGGCAACATTTTTGGCACTGGGGCTTAGGAACTCGTTGCTAACGTATAAGGATGTAGCTGTAACTACTTCTCTAGTTCCTGGTCCTGATTCTGATGATGAGAATGTTGGCGGATGAAGCGTATCCGGCTGTTAGAAAAATAGCCGCGGACTCAAGTTAAACCAACCGTGCCGATGGCGGCGACGACGACCGCTTCTGATTTTCTTTCAACGGAAGGCCCCTCACAGGAGAACCCCAACGAATCCCAGTTCTCGCACTCTTTTTTGAATTACAGATAGGTAAGAATAGATTAGATTGTTTGAGAAGGGAGATAGTCTTAAAAAACGTACATTGTGTGTTTTTCTCTGCAATAAGTAATAATAATGAAAGGTAGAGAAGAGAAAGAGAGAAATGGATGACCACAGAGTACCTTTGTAGTGGTGCGGAGAGAGAAGACTTGTGTCCGTGCACAAATCTGCCAAATCCTAGAAAAAGCATTATCAGCTCATGTTAGAAGGGAAATGAGCCATTGCAATTCATTTCCTATATATACGTAGCGTCTTTTTTGGGCAGTCAACCCAACTCTTGATGATGATCATGATCGTCGTCGTCGTCGTCATCATCGCCAAGATCGTAATGGCCATCTCTATTTCTTCATTGTTTAAGCTGCTTCAGAACAGCACCATCTGAGGAGACGAGCGGCTTACACAAAAAGCAGCTTTTCTACAATACAATCAGGTAAACGAGCAACAACGTAATTTTCTTCCCGGCTACCACGACAGCTTTGCTCTACACAATAAGCTGGCGTGTGTATATACTCACCAGTCTGTAATGTAATAGATAATAAATAGAATGACTGTCCCAACAGACATTACTATTATTTTAGTCGTTTCCCTGATAAAATCCAAAATGCAAAGACCAATGATAATTTCTCCCATAACTGGAATCTACGAAATGGCCCCACGTCCTTATAAGGTAGTATCAAGAGACGATGTGAGGTTGTGAGACGGAAATGAGAAGTTTGTCTGCAGCATACATGCCCATGTACCTACTCCTCGTGCGGCCTTTGCAGGAATAGAGTCCAGCATGATGATGACGACGGTGGCGATGATGATGATGATACCTTGTGATGCTTGTTTTGTTAGTGCTGCATTGCCACTGCTGGTAAAAACTTCTGTCTTTTCATAGTCTTGTTTTAGGAGACATGTGAAGTACTGAAGTGGTAATGAGAACTGTCAGTTATTACTCAAGTAAAATATATTGTTGCTCGTATCACGCACGGAGTGAATACATAGAAAATGACAAGCCGTTTGAAAGCGGGTATAAACAGTACACATATATGGATTATATATTGCGGGTTGTACTTTTATATAGGGTACACGGGCAGAGAGTAGAGAAAGATCTCATTGAAATCTGAAACTACTTGAGTGTTGATGACTCTTATCTTGCTAAAGCAGAGCGGAAGATCCCTCTTCAGATCAATCCTCTTTGCCCAATAAGAGAGACAGGGAGAGGAGAGAAATATAGAGAGGAAGAGGGAGAGCGAAGAGAAAGGATCCGGATCCTTCAGAGAAGTAGGCCAATTTAGAAGTGCTTCTTAATTACGATTTTCTATTTCGAGAAAGTTATTTTCTTGGAATGCCCCACGTTTTTTTGGGGTACCCGTCAGGAAATAACAACGTCGTCGTATACGCAAGACATACAGACCTACTTTATCATTCAATTTATTTCTTGTTTTCAAGCATTTATTGTATTTACGCTGCGAGTGTTTGAAGCTGTTACGTCTGTTTAATTTACCCGATTATATGCCCTGAAAGAAAAACATGCCACCCCTACCAACAAACCACAAGCTGGAACTCTCTAGTACAAAAACGTATATGAACGACGGGGAGTACATAATGTAACGTAGAAGAGGAGCTCAACGTCATCTAATATGGCAAGAAACGAACGCCTGTAATCTTAATGGTCGGTCAGTGGTTTTTGAGGGAAGAAAAGTATGGGAACATGAAGGGGAAGAAAATGCTCTTAAAATGATAGAGCCCATTTGGTGAATCCATCGTTATGTTAGTGCTCGCCTCCTGGTCGACATTCTGCTAAAAAGCAATATGAGTGTCTTCTTGTGGTCGTACATCTGCACCGGATCTGATTTAGATTTACGGATAAAAAAATGTACCAGCTAGTATCACGCTTCATACCATTGGCGAATTGTAAATTTAGCAAGTAGTCCACAGAGATTTTTTCCCCGGTGATGGTGGTGGTGCATGGCTCTAACACTGTGGCAAATGCTGTAGAAAAACACATTTTTTGCAGGGATGATACATTAAGCAAAAACAGAGAATTTCCCTGGAGGAAATAAGAAAAGACCTATAAATGGCCATCACGACCATTTTTTTGGTAATGTCCATCATGGACAGAAAGGAAAATAACCTTTGGCTCCAGAGTTCATAACAATAATGGAACGCGTGTGTGGGCAATGCACGACCGGAGAGTAAGTAGTGGTAGCCAATTTATGTGGCAAATTTCCACCCAAAACTGTACAACCAGGATAACCTAACTAAAAGTAAACTATGCAATAAAAAAGTGAGTAAATTTTAAAAAGCCTCAACGTATCCTACTGCCGCCAGAAAAAAATAGACCAAAACGACATGAATGCTTTTAGCAGGAGGAGAAGAGTATTCAGACAAGTAACCCGGCATGTTTGGTGAAGATCCAGGCGCATTCCATTAATGAATTGTTCGTACACGGGGAGTGTGTGTAGCGAGTGTTCGTTCTGTACTGTAACTTCATTGAGTGCGGCTTCAAAGAAGCATTCCCTCTGGCGGGGGAGACTCCCCTGCCCAAAGTTATTCGCCGGAGAAGTGAGGTGAATTGATGGAACAAAATGTACCCATACAGAAGTCTATATTCAAGTGTAATATGTCTGTGAATGGCAAGTGAAATGGAGCGAAGACGTTCGTGACTAAGATGGATTGGGAAAAGAGAGCCCTTCTCGCCCTTTTCACTCTCCCAAATAAATCCAATTCACAAAAGGTTCATGTCCAAGCCAGAAAAGATCTTCCTCATTGTACCATTGTTACACCGGTCTCGACTACAACGCTCTGCCGTGTATACAAACGCAATTTTACAATAATCGTAATATGGCCCAACAAATCTAGCAGCCGCACGCCGTTAGGGAACATGTACTTATTACTGCTCTCCTCTATAAGAGAAGGAGGCGGAGGTGGAAACAGAAATGTATATTATTTTTATGTGATATTGTCGTGTGTACAAAGTACGCGCTCCTCCAGTGACTAACTGCTGTGGCCACCAAATACTACTGAGAATTTAAATACATACAAAACAGTGGGACGTATGCATTTGGAGTTTTAGAAGATACATGATATAAATATGCCACTACATATAACTCAAGAGAGAGAGAGAGGGAGAGAAGGAGCGAGAGGACCCCAGAAAAACCACACGGAGAGTGGGAGAATAATGATGATCATCGTCAACATCATCAAGGGTTGCTCAACAATATTTTTCTCACTGTTACGTTATACGCACTGTGGGTGTGTATGTTTGTATACCCTATACACGCACGATGCGTAAACCGTAAACTATCACTTCAATTTATAACTTATCACTTACATCACTGCATTATTATCCCCTATAATAATACTAACAACAATAAGTTATCGCGTTATTTATTTCGTGCTTTCCCATCTCTACATATTACCAAACTTCTCGTCTTTTTTGCTTGGTGCTACGCTGATGACGAGGAGGATTCGCCGTGAAACGACGATTTCTATACGAAACCCATTAGAAAAAACGTTTTTATTCTTGTACTTCTCTAAAAGTATGCATCTTGTCGTGAGTAAGAATCCCATTATGTGCACAACGTCATATCGTTTACTTCTATCAGACTGACGAAAAAAACTCCAACCAACTTTCATATCAATAATCTTAACTTGTTTTCTTGTACTTTTATAGATATATCTATTTATACAACTACTACTATAACAATATGAAAGACATGCACACTTGAAAAAGAGCGAAATGTAGATATAATAAAATAGGATGCCAAGTATTTTTTACACAAGAATAAATACATAAGCCATTCATTCCCCCTTCTTCAATTATTCCAGCAGCAGCAATAACAACAACAAACGAGAGCCTCACCGCATCCTCCTCCTTCTCCTCTCTCTCTCTATCTCTCTCTCTCTCGCTTTAATTTTTATTCAACATTTTTTATAGTCAAGCTGTACGTCAGTTTAATATATAAAAGGCACTTGAGAAAGAGCGGAATATTATGCTGCATTATTATTACTGCCTTTCCAAAGGATATCTATGTTTATAATCAAAACGACAATATTTCCTGGACAAGTCATTTCATTTCCATCAGGAAAAGAAAGAGAGCATCAAGAGAAGAAGACGACGACGAATAAGACGGTCGGTTGTAGATTTTCAGGCTTCATTCCATCCATCAGCAAGATTACCACTTCACTTTACCCTCTCTTTCCTCATAGTCAGTTCATTAAGGAAAGAAATAATAATAATAATAAGTAGCAGTGCCACTTCTGCCACATCTCTTTTTCATTCTCCTCGTCTGCTCCTTCACATTTCATTCATTAAGAAAAGAAAAGATTCTCCATTCTTCTCAAGAAGTTTTTTTCTCAATGGAAACAAACAAGGAGACGAGAAAAAGGCCTTGTTCCCCACTTTTTAGAAGTTGGTTGACAACTAAGGAGGAGGCTAGAAAGGGCTCGGCAGCACTCACACATATAAAAACCACCACTGCAAAGAAAATCTTCATCATCGTCCTCTCACACACTCCTTAACAACCAGGGCTGATCCTCAGTGTTGATAAGAAGGGTAAAAAAGGAGAACAAGACTGCAAAATTGTCATTGATTAAGGGGATCACATTTCATGAAATATCCATTTTTCTTCTAATCACAACTCTGACGACGGAGATGAATAGGAAATGCAGATCTTTCAGAGAACAAGGCACTTGACTAGGTGAATCTGCCACTAGTGTGGAGAGTTTGGGCAAGAAAACAACGTCTTGTGTCCCCGTCACTTTTACTTGACTTGTCGGAGCTCCACAAGAGAAAACCCAAATGAATGATGTATTCATATAATTACACGGTATCTAAACTTTTCCTGTGATACATAAATGCATTCCTTTACAACAGACCTTCCCTCCTGTTACAAGATCTTCTCGTAATTTCCTACCCCGCGAATACATACGATGAACCTGTAAACTAAATTATTTAATGTAAAAAAATCTCTCTCTCTGTCTTCTCCTCTTTCACTATATCATCATTATTTCCGAAGGAATGTTTCTTTTTGTCGGATGACGACGCTCTTGTCATTGTCGTCCTTTGGAATTGTAAATAGAGAAATTAAATAAACTGCGAAGACGCTGGAACATGGAGCAGACATACACAGCATCCATTTTCTGGAATTAAATGTGTTAATAGGAATAACAGACTATCTTGGTGAGTCTGGTTGGCTCCGACCATAACCGTATTATATTAAACATGGCATGATGATACGTGCTTTTTAGCTAACAACTCCGTGGAAATTTCTTCTGCCGTCTTGCGTCCATTATATACATAGAGTAAGAAAAAGGATACATATATTTACTGGCGCATGATTATAAATCCTTTTTTTCGTCGTTGGTAACTTGCCATATTATACCTATATATCTCAAGGATGAAATCGCTAAATAGGATGAGAAACTCATTTACTTGCCTGTCGAATGTGGAGGAAATTGAAAATGAAATTGACTACGACGGTTGTTGTTGTTGTTGTTGCCACTGCTGCTGTTTCTGCCGTAACACACATAGACAGACCCTGCATAAGAGCGCGAGGTAGCAACAACGTTTACTGGGAAAAGGGTATAAGTGTAATATTATGAGCTTGGTTCCAATTCAAAGGTATAAGATCATCTAACAGGCTCCTTTTCCTTTCCCACATTGATGCACACATCTTTTTGTTTGCTGCTTACAACAATTCCAGTCATCTCTTTTCCAAAGTTTACTGGAACACTCTGCTGCCTCCGCCGCTGCTGCTGCCACCAATTTCAGTACTGCTGCCTCTAGTATATATATATGTATGTATGTGCTGTTCCGCCGTCAAAGGGATGACTGTACTGGGAGTGAAGAGGAACTTGAGGCTAAATTAGTTCTGGCCAAAACTCACAGTTGTATCATCGTTTTCCGTGGAAAAGTAGATAAAAGAGCAGACTGAGCGCGCACAGTGATAGTAGCACACTACAGCTTGTAGCTCCTCTAATAAACCAAAAAAGCAGCTTTTGTATTGCTGTTTACTCCCAGATGTTCACTAACATTGTGGTTGTATTGTTACTTTGTAGAAAAAGCGAGTTTTGCTCTCTCGCTTGTCTAATAACACTGAGAGAAATAGCAGAGTACATATGTGAATATTTGTGCTATTGTGTGTACGTATCATCCCTGCCGAATGAGAGAGAGAGAGAGCCTGTAGCACTTTTCATGTTTTATACTACGCGCGCACACATGTGTGTTACTTGTTGTGTACGTAATCTCATTAGATCGAGAAGACTTAATAAAGTTAGGAGAAATGAATAATACTCACTCCACAGCGGCCTTTCCTGTGACGACGACCCTGTAGATATATGTATGTAGGCAGACTAGTCCTCTTCTTTTGTGTGAGTCTCGATATATTTTTTATATTTTATTCACAACCGAAATCAAGCGGTCCGACCAAGCGCTTATAATCTCTGTTGAGATGACTTGGCATAAGTTATTGAGGTACAAACGCATGAAGCATGTACATGAAATATTAAGCTTTGATGCTGTGCATGCACGATTACTGACAGTAGTTACGTCTCAAACAATCGTGCTCGCAATACGGTAACAGCAACATTTTGGTTGCTGGCAGCAAGCTCAACTCCTTTTCTCTTTGTGAATGCATGTCGAATTCGGTTTTGATTTTACTCACCATTACGTAATATTATGTATACAAGTGATCTGGACACACACCCTGCCTAACTACTACTGCTGGGCTCTCTCATTTGACAAGCAATTTGCTACTGTTCCACAAATAATTAGCTGGAACAAGTAATGACAATCAGCTAAAATGCCGTACTTATTTTGCATAGCACAGCTCTGACAACAGAGAGAGAGAGAGAGAGCGAGTACACCGCTGTGTGGACTCAACGCTCTCATCATTGAAGTAACGCTGCGACTGTTTCTTGCTCTTTCATTGTTCATGCGTCCATGCGCCCAGCTGGACACACAACTAATTCCACCTTCATTTTTCAAGGATCAGCGGGCAGCAAATGTGTGGGTATAAAATGTATTAAATGTATTTACATTTACAAATGTTCAGTCCAAATTTGGACGTTGTGTGTGCATAAGCTGTGAAATTGTGCGAGCAAAATAAATGATCTTTCAAGTGCACATTCAGATTCTGGACGTAATTAAAAGAGAATCAATGAAGCATGATATTACTGGATACTTTTGTAATATTATTAAGATTTAGACGAGCAATTAGCCACAGTAGGGCTACTGTTTCTGACTAAAACTGTGTTTCCATTCTTCCTTTTCTTTTGTATTAACCGTTGGAAATATGAAGCAAAGCATTGTTTTTATGAGTTGGCACATCTAAATCCTTTTTGTGTAGAAGAAATTGCCGTTACCACTGGTGGCGTTGTTGGCTCGTTCCATTTTCAATTTCATCGCTGTAATAAGCTGACCCATGCCGAAACACGCCCCTTTTCAACTTTTATTATTTATCCATTGTCCAGCTGTCTGTTTTACAATATTTCAACTCCCGCCTCATTTCTCCACTCCTTCTGCCACCTTCAGTTAATATAGAAATGTGTAATAATAATGAGCTACTTCCCTTCCTATAATTCCCAGGGCAGTGCTGCAGGAGCCAGAACAGGATCATCTCGAAAACAAAAGGGTACTTCATCTACTATGATTGCTAATAGAAAATGTGATTGCATTAGGGGGAAAATATAATTATTAACCTCGCTCTATTTACAGTTTCCACTTTCATTTAAAGCATAAAGTTCATTATGGAGAAATAAAACAATTTTTTCATCTTGAATGAAAAGGGGCTTTCAATGGATTGGCACAATAGGAGGAGTGGTGTGATATAAATAGGAAGAGGATTTATAAAACGCCCGATGAGACCTTTGAATAATGTTGAAATGTTTTCCCGTTGTAAAAAAAATTTTCTACGCTCCAGTGAGCGCCCTGTTAACTTCTGGTTCGCTTTAGTTAAAATTTGTAGAATGAAAAGGAGAATTGGATAAACTGAGGATGAAACAAAGTAAGCAGAGCAGGGTTCCTCGTACACAGTTCGTACCTACGTATACAAGTACATTTCCTAAATAAAATATGGTATCGACAAAATAGCAAGTCATTGTCATGATTGAAACAAAAGCGAACTGGATGCTTTGCAGGATAAAAATCAGGTTTCAAATTTTATTTTTAAAATATTTATACTTTTGTTCGTCTGGTTTTTGTAACGTAACGAACCCATTTGAAAAAGAGATTACACTGGCGTTACTACTGCAAAGAGATAAAGAATTTAAAAAAAGAAGAAAAGAAGCGCAGTATCTGAGCTCTCTAGGCTAGGCAAGACCGTTAAGGGTTTTTATAGAAAAACATGTACATATTTTCCACCAATAACAATAATAAATGGGTTAAATACACGCTCTTCCCGAAAGTCCTGCAAAGCATATCAGTCAAATTAATACACATGTCTTGGTAAATTTGACTTAGGCAGTTGTTGTTGGTGGTCCATTAGACTGGTGAGAGTACATTGAAGGCAGCAGCAGTCTGTATGTAGTGGGGAATACGTAAGCGTGTAACGGGAGCTGGTAAAAGGAGGCACGAATTTATTCCTCTAATGTAGCTGTTGTAACTGTCAGAAAGAGTGAGATATATTATATACGTATTTTGTTTAGAGTTCACGACAACAGAAGACCTCGAACATCCGTAATCTGTTCATAGGCATAAAAGCGGATTTCGTGTGCCACCGCACTCAACTAGCTTCCAGTACCACTGTGGCCATTAAACACACATACAAACACTTTGTTACACTGTGCAGTCCTCGTACGTTACGTAGTAGAGATGCATTTTAGCAGCCAATTTTGATATTTTTGGTTAGTTTGTCCTGTATGTTTGCTGGTAGCAATGGTACTACTACAACAATCAAAACTGCTTTACGAGACAATACAAAACAGTCCGGACAGAAAAACCATAAATATCTCTCTCTCGGAAGACTGGGATACAAATTTAGCAAAAGCATTAACTGGAAATTCAAACCGACCTCAAATTTATGGCTTGAATCCTATCATTTGCACTCTGAAAACCAAGTGGTCCAACAGGATATTACAAATATACCAGGCACACACTCTGTACTTTACTTTCCTGTTATTGCGTTCGAGTTTTTCATAAACTTAACATGAAAAATGCACACATGCACCCTCAACTCAGCAGCGTGTACTTTACATCGAGAATCTCGTAGTCATCAAATACCTAAAAAGAGAAACAAGAGTCAGTGGAAAATGGTAGCTCGTGTCTCGTTTTACGTACATGTCAAAAAATGGAAGCCCTGCCCGTAAAATCCGGCAATACCTATGAATCTATTTAGATATGTACAATTCACCATGAATTTTGCTCTTGTTCCGCCAAACATAAACCCAAGGCAGTTCCCTGGTTTACCAACAAGAATGTCATATATTTTGCAAAAGAGAAAATCGCCGAATGTAGTTGTACTACTTCTGCTACTACTACTACTACTACCCCGGCTCCCATGCAAATTTGAGTGTTAAAAGGTTGTTTCTAAGACTGTACGCGTGTGCTTGTGTGATGTATGGCATATGATGACAGAGAGACCAAACGTTTATTCTAAAGATATCGTACGCGTAAATCTCTTCCAGAGCGACTCTGCATGGAACATCTGGTTAAAGAAACAAATTTTCCTGTTCGCCATGCTCCAAAGCAAGTATTATGTATTTTCGAGTGAGAAGAGCGAGTAATGGAACTGGCTTTTTTCTTTTCGCACATCATCATTGTCGTCCCACACACACACACTCTCTCTCTCGAAATAAGATAATATGACCTGTCTATATACATGTAACTGGCGTATTGTACAAGTAAACTAACAAGTAGTGTGTAGACACACATGGCTCTTGTCGTTTTCCTTTACACTTTCTCCTTTCTTCTGCTTGAATTTCTGCAAACTCTTTCCACACTATTTTTCTTATCGATAAGATTACAGTTGAATAGAGACGAATTCGGGATAAAGTATTGTAAACCGTGTTTCCCTTTTCGAGAAATAACTACTACTATATACACGTTTTCCCATTTTGGAAGGAATTGGCGGTGCTTCCTGAGAGAGAGAGACAGAGAGAGAAGAAAAAAAGTTTTGTGTACCATTTTACATTATGTTTACATTTTACGTGTAGTTTTGTCAGACAAGTTTGTTGCTTGTCCAACTTGGTCACATAATATAAAGAATATAAAGACGTGTGTGTATAGTATAGGTAGACACAACCTTTCCAGTACTTACCTATACATCAACAGGAATACCTATATTTATACATATTTGCTTTGACTCGCCAATTTTAAAGGTAGGTGCAATTTTCGAAGAAGCACCTTTGAAATATCTTTTGGTCTTAGTGTTACGGATTGAAGCGATTGTAGTGTAGTGTAAAAGAAGCACAATAGGAATTCCTCGGCTTTCTTTTCTTTTTCTCTTTCTAAGATTACTATTAGTTTCAAAGAAAAGAAAAGCTTTTACTACAACACACATCATGTGGACGGGAAATCTCTCCTTGTTCCTCTCTCATACATATGTATTACAATGCTGGATAGATATATAATAAAGATGACATGCCTCCATTCATATACCTACCTTACCAATATAAATACCGACACAAGTTCCGCACGTACTGTCGCCGCAGAGACTTGAGCATCAAAAGAAGAAGATACAACACACCCGTATACGCACTCAGGTTTGTGTAGGTAGACACATGGACAAGCAGGAGAATATGAAGCAGACGAGAAATATTTTTAACGAAAGAATCAAAAGAAGAAGAAAAAAACTCGTTGTGCTTACTGACTTACATAAAAGAAAATCACTTTGAAAAGGCATTGCATTACGAGGTATTTAGGTAAATACCTCATTCTCACACAAGCATGGAATTTCTCTTTGCCGACTACTTCTCTTGCTCGCTCTCTGTCTCTCTCTCTCTCGTCTTCTGTCTTTCTTTTTGTTCTCCTTTTCTTCTTTAGCCCTCTTGTTCGTCAAGAGGGAAATAGAGAAAGAAGAATGAAAAAAAAACTTGGAGAAACTATTCTGTGAAGTGCTTTTATATTGATTTGATTTTACTCTCTTCTTCCCTTTCGACAAGTTCTCCCATCAGGAACTATAACGTTCTGTCGTGTCGTTGTTTCCTAATGCCATACATATTCCATTTTGATATGGTGAAAAGTACAGTTTTCCCAGCAAAGACAGACGGACACGGCTTTTTTCGTGTTCTTCCACTTAAGACGCTGATGGTGATAGAACAAACCAGAAGCATGTCAGCATATGTGAATGAGAAGGGCCTTGTGTTGGTGCGTGGTGAAAAAAAGAAAGGCTCACATGCTGTGTTCGACGAAAATTATACTGGTTTTGTTGACTCGGGGAAAAGTTACTATTATTGTTACATGATGGCTGAAATTTGGCTTGTCTACTTTTACTTTTCTCTTTCTCTCCTTTCCTCTCTCTCTCTCTCTCTCTCTCTCTCTTTCTCCATTATAGGTACTCTACACACGGTTTTTGCCGTTGGCTTTTGGCATACCAATCTATTATGCGTCTACATACCAGCACAGTTATAACCACCTCGAGAAGGAGTTGTGGCGTTGTTTTTAATACTTTTGTTACGGTTCCCTTGTTTCTCCGTCGGCCTCCTTTCTTTTAGGTGCTTTCAAGAGCCTGCCCGTGCTAAACTTTACGTGGGATTTTAAGCAACTTGAAAATTCCCGAGAAAAGAAATACGAACTATGTGGGATTGAAGGACTTTTGCTAGAAATGTCGATATCAATAAAAGGGAAGGAGAAGTATGCGGTAATATGGGGTAGACAAAAAACCAAGAGGGTGAAACTATTGCGAATATAAGAGACCCATTTGTAAGTATTATTTTACATGGATGTACCTTCATTCATTGGCAAAACGCTTGGTTGTCACACAGTGGAACAAGGCTTGTTATTATTCAGACTACTCGCCCAAAGAGATTGTGTCCCACTACCACACATTTTCACATTTTCCATTAGAAAAGAAAATGAAGTTTGGGACGGACGGAGTGAGAAAAAAAGGTCTTTTGGTGGTGTCTTACCTTTTTCTGGGAATGACAAGGGCTCTTAAGACATGCTCAATTCAATCACTTTTCTCATTGCTTTTAACGGATCCTGCTGCAGACAGGGAAAGTTCATCCTTCAGTTGTGGTATCCTGCATAAGTAGTCCTTGTGCGGTTATGTCACTTGTCATTGAAGGGAAGGGCACATGAAACAGTTATTACAGTGGGCTGACGTTGGAAATTTTTAATTACTCCGGGATCTGCGGAAGATAAGAAAAACAAATTTCACACAACTTTATTAATGAAATGCGGTGTGGTAGTTTCACTACTGTAATTTCAATGCAGAGGAAAATCTGCAGTAGGGCAGCAGTTTATCTATGTTAAGATTACTTCATCATTTATACTCTACTCTCTGGCCTACAGTTTATATGCACTTCTTCAGATTTACGAACAATTTTCTGTGAAACAGATATAATATTTTAGCTCTTAGTTGTAGCGTGTTTTATTTTGCAATCTGAGTTTTAGATTGTTAAGGAATTTCAATCAGATATGAAGTAAAGCTGTGCGGATATGCTGCGAGTGGTGCAAAATGTAACGGAAACCATAATGTATTAGTTATGTTCCAGAGGAGGATGCCCGTTTCTTCCTTCGTGTGTGTGGGTGTGTGTATGTGTGCAGTGGCCGACATACGCGGAAAGAGGAAATGACTAGTAAACTTGAACACAGAGTAATAGTGACTAGATCATGCGTACCCACGGCACACTTTACACACACACACCATAATCAGCAACAAGAAGAGAAGATCCATTCTCAAATCAAGTAGAGTCCTAAATCATTTTCTTTGGTTTCACTTCACTTCATTCCCTTCCTTTTGCTCCTTGTTCCTTCTGCCCTACTTCCTTCCGCTCTCCAACTACATTTATATTGCTGGATGGCATTTTACACAGAGTGCAACTTTTTCATGGGATCTGCTTTGCTTTCCTTTCATAAATTAACGGCGCTATAAATTTTACCTACACACATGCACACACACACACGCCAAAACATTTTGTTCTCTCCCGGGAAGAAGGAAATAAAGGCTTGTTCCTTTCCAAGATCCTTTAAAAATGAAAATTGTCTGTTCATTCTTCTACGGTGCCACTTCCCTGCCACTGCATGTAAGCCAGTTGGTGTTTGCGCGGCGGCAATTCCCAAGTAGGATACTGCATTGCACACAATCTGAAACAAATTGCGAGTTTTGAGAACGAAAAAAAAAACTCAAATTGAAATTTGCAATGCAATGTGGACCAAGCAAAAAACGAATTTCCAGTGAAAATAGAAATATATACATGGCGTTGAAATAGAATTTTCAGTTTATAGCTTTTGTTGCCCCTATTGTTACATACTTTTACATACATGCCGCATTTTATTACAGAATACTGTGTGCAGGCAGGGAAAAAACTGGACGTTTATATTATCAAAGCGTTACCGGAAAGCAGTTGTAGACAGGTTCCCTTATAACCGCAGTGCTTTATAAGGCTTTTCCAATGAAATATTTATTCGAGATCAAAAAGTTTTAAAATTTATTGGTCTCATACCGTCAAAAACTTATAAGCTGTCAAGGTTAAATGGTCAATTAGAAAGGCGTCAGTGAAGATTTAATAATATTTTATGCATGGATGACACAAGAAAGGAGGCACACACACGCCAAACTAATAGGAACTTTGCATGAACGTATCACTGGTTGGCCAAAGGAAATTAAATTGGTAAACGGGGCTATCCAGACGTTACGAGTGTGTGTGTATATATATACGTGTCTCATGCATAATATGCATAATATTTCACAAAAACAACAACTGCAATCTGCCAACTGCTTAGTCATAACCAAGCAAATGAATTTCAAAGGCTGGTCCGTAGTAAATTTCATTTGTTCAAATTACAAAGTAAACGATGGTGTATCACGCATTTGCTCTTACGACGACGACGACGATGATGATGACGATGAAAACAAAAGAGTTGTTACATGGCTTGTTATTGTGAAGTAGGTGTTTCTCTCCGCGAGTGTGGAGCAGTGATAGGGCACACACAGGAAATTTCTGTTTTCAATGTACCCCACAGTTGTGAGCTAGCAGCATGCGTTTTCGTTTTCATTTGCGTGGTTCCTAGCCATCATCATCATTCTATTTCACCATCACCACCACCACCATCGTCATCATCATCGTCGTCGTCACAGAAAATATCATCAACAACAAGTTTCATTTCACGCCAACTGTTGTTGTTTTTGTTGTTCATAAGAAGAAATAAGGGTGGTTGGCTACTGCTGCTGCCGCTGCGGTTTAGGTATCCAGTGACTCACCCGAGCTCTAACTAGGTATGCATCCTCCTGGCCCGGCGATACAAATGTGCATTATGCGTGTGTACATTATTACACACAGCAAAATATTATATAATGGGGAACAAAAAGAGCACTCTTCAAGATACATGGTACATTGGCCAAGTTCTTTTGGTTTACATAGCATACCGCACACAACCACTCGACACTCTATTAAGCTTTCCACACACATACACACTACTACTACGATACTCGGATTGCATGTAATGCCTGATATTAATGTGCTTGTTGACTTTCTCTCTTCGTCTTTTTCACAGCCAAGACCATTAATTTTCCAAACATTAAAATATTTTAAACCTTTTTAGAGAAGGAGCGCCTGTTCTTAATGCAATGCTGTTGCTGCTAGAAAACGATAGAGAGAAGGGAACGGTATGCTAGAATGCCTTGAGTACTTTGCAACAACACCCATCATCATCATCATCATCATCATCATCGTGATCATTGTGAATGTGAAAAGTGAAGTGTATTCGTCGAAAAGGCGATCATTAACCATATCATTATTTCTTTAGGATGCACATTACACACAACGCAACAATATTATTGTGACTGTTGGGTCTTTGCCTGCTGTGCCAACAGTAAACTTTTGCTCTCCACTAAAAGGCAGAGAGGGATGGAACACGATACAGCGCAGCGCTATGGATAAATGCTAGACAAAAAATGTATAATGTTGACTGGAGACACCGAAAGAGATCAAATTATTGATTTCATCATCATAATGGCCAAATAATATTATATTATGATTATTTTTCGTTTAAGTGCCAGCCAAGCCAGCTTCAAAGCAGTGTGTAGCAATAGCACACAGCACAGAAAGGAGCCCACTTGAGAATTTGTTTGTTGGTGTATGGTATGTGTGTGGATTGTGGACACGACTTCGTGTACATTCCACAGAAGAAAAAAAAGTTGAAAAGACAAAAGCAGTTCAGTATGGTTCTTGAAAACAACAAAATAATCATAATAATACTAATAGCACAGGCAAGACTGCAGCCTTTTTATTATCGTCATTAAATATGATTCCATATTTACCACGAGAGAAACTTGTTCAAATCAAAAGGAAATAAGCTTTTGTGGTGGTGGTATAGTACACGGTCCAGAAAACTCACTTTTTTCTTTCTTCAAGTCAGTAACACACTCCTCTGAACAGTGATGACTGTGAGAGAAAAAAGGCACTTACGGCAAGATACATACATATTTTAATGAGAAGGTGCATTTTTATGTACCCGAAATCCGTACAAGTTGGAAAATTACTGCATGCATCTTAAAGTGAAGGTTAAGATAAAAGGGGTGAACAAGTTGTATGGCCGTGCGATGATAACGTATACTGGTTATATTTTTGGAGGAAAAAATGATTCATTTTAAATGGGAGAAGAATACGCACATAGGTACTAATATTGTAGCACAAAGTCCATTAAAATCTCATTTTTTCTCGGTGTCTACTGGGTAGCGAGTCTCCCTCTTTTTATGTGAATCTACCTGCACCAATGAGAAATACTCGTTTTGTTCGACAGGTCGTAATTGCTGAATCCTCTCTCTCTCTCAGGCTGCTGATTATAACGCTGAGAACGAGCTGAAATTATCGAATTCCTATTCGAATTCCCAATTCAAATGTGCAATCATAACGATTGCTGTCCTAATGATTTGGTGAGGAGTGCTAAGGGTTACTTTATCAATTTATCAGTTACTTTCTCACATTGACGCAAAGCTGCCGTGATGTAATATTTCATTCTGACATCAGCATACATTCATATTTAAGCAGAAAGCAAAGTACCTGAAAGCGTAGGTCCCACTTTGCAAAAATGCATCCCACGTAATTCTGTTTTACTTTTCAACTTGCTGTAAAAAATTAAAGCAGAGATTCGTGAATGTGACAGCACTTGAAAAATAACAGCATTATAAAGAGGGGTGATGTGATGGTTAGGTTGTGGCAGGAAGAATTTTTTAGTTTAATCACGCAGACAGGTTCTGCCACTGTCTTGAACTTTAAAACAGTTTAAAAGTAGCTGAATACCATTAGACTTTATGCTACGGCTGTCTAATCCAGTGCATCTTTCACTTCACCCCTTCTAACCGAGCGAATAAAATTTTTTGACAGTTTGCTGACTTTGTAAAACAGTGCCTTCAACCAAAATATTTTTTTGTTATCCAAAAACTTTGTTCATTTACTACTGCGTCGACCCAGCCCTTTCCTTACATTTTCTTTTTATTTAAGTGTTGTTCCAAACAGTCCAAAACCACTATACATTCACTTAATTTTAATATTATTATAAATATGATAAGCTGTGACATGCACTATAAAAATGCACGGTCCATGACAAAAGTAGCTCATGGTTTTGGGTCTTGGTGCACGCTCTGCTGCTAATTACTTAAAATGAAATGCATAAAGTATATAGAGGTACGTAGGGACAACTTTGTCTGTATATATTTATAAGTGTTTCTTCATTCAAGTCATTTATAAATGTGGGCTATAGTGTTCGCTGTCAGAACGTATAAAAATCAGCCAACGTCCTGCTGCTAAAGCATTGACGTGAATTCGATTGAAAAGGGTGAATTTTATTCAGAATGGAGTTTTAAAGCAGAAATCTACTTCCCAGTTTGGCAAGGGTCCCCAACTGCATCCATCCCTACTTCCTGGGCTGGCTGACCTTTTGTTTGACTGCCAGCGTAAAAGCAGCTTTTATTTTATATCGCGATATCTACAGTATGGAAAGTATGAAGAATATTGGAACTCATTAATTTTCATTTATTTTACCATTACGATGTCGTTCGGTCTATTTTATGCATGTCTGTCGTTCTATATATAATTTGCTGTGATTTTACCTAAATCAAAAGCATATTAGACAAAGAAACTACTTTGAAATTGTTCTCTTTTCCGCTAATGGTCATGCTGTGAATCAAGAAGTGATATTCGATGCATGACGAAAATGAAATGGTAATGCGGTTGTAGCTTCATGCTTACCTATATTGCCCATGCATAATGCGGTATAAAATAAAAAGTAAAACTAAATGTATGTAACGTTCCAGTTCCAACTTTTTAGTTTTGCTATCCGCTCTACTAACTACTTACACAAGCAACACCATTTATTCTTTTCCCTTCTTCTTTCTACTTCGGTCTTCTGCCAGTGCCTTTTGGAGGAGAGAGGGAGAGGGAACGGTTTGGGTAAGATTTGCTGATGATGTGTCACGAAATTTACGGCTTCCTAGTCTAACGGAATATGAGGTCTTTGTGGAATACAGATCATCTCACTCCCTTCATCTCTCTCTCTCTTCCCTCCCTCTCTCTCGGGTTTTCTATGAATGAAGGCTAGATGATTTCTTTTAAGAAATGAGAACACCATAACACATTCATTCCCACAGCCCCTTTCTCTTTCCCATCTATCCCCCATTGTAAAGTTAACAGTTCACTTTGTAACTTCACAAGTGATTTAGATTCTGCTTCCGTTCGAAAGTGATTTAGACTTGCCAGAGAGAAAGTCAACTCACCAAAACTCATTCTGCCAGCAAGCAAGGTATACATCACAACTAAATGATTTTAAAACATTTTTTCTTGAGAAAAAAAACTATTTTCATCTCGAGAAAGGGGAAAACTGTGCGGGCTTTATGATGTGATTCGCTTAATTCATGGAAAGTTACCTCCATAAATGTATGTGGAAAGCATGTGTGTGTGTGTCTCATTCTCTTACTCTGTACCTCTGTGAACGGCACAATAATGGAGTGTCTCACTCGCACAAAAGTAAACACATTCACACGGATTACTCCGGGAAGACATACACATATTATTATATAGAGAAAGATGTGCGAAGAAAGGATCAAATAAAAGGAAGCCAGGGAGAAGAAAAATTGAGTACTCTGAGTTGTTTGTTAGTTCACTGAAACAAAAAGTCCCGTAAGAGAATAAGCGATTGATTACAAAGTTCCTGAGGGACCATCTCGCCATTTTCACTCCTTTTCCTGTCTGCTTTTCCACTCCGTCTCTGCCGTGCCGTCCTTTTTTTACAGCCATTTTCTCTATTCTTTTCACCTTCACACAAAACTTGATGTTTACTTACTTACTAGTGCATGGGTGTGTATGCGGCAAAACGGAGAGTTATGTGCATTTGCACGACGAAAGCGACGCGAAATAAGCGTAGAAAGCTGTACGTCAGGAAGCTATAGATATTTCCATTTCTTCCATGCCGCTAGCATAGATAGAAAGCAAAGTTATTTCTTTCCGCTCAGACAACTTGTCTTTCATACACAAGTGTACAGTTCCACATCCTCCGTCGTTTATAGATAGCTTTATGGGTAAAGTCTGGAGCAGAAGAGAGAAACTAAATAGTAGTAAGGTCTATGTATTTCCTTCCTTTTCGTCCAATTTATTTTAGTATGTGTATTTAAACCAAATGTATCCACTTAACAAAAGAAAACGATGCTGGAATATTTGTGCTGGCTGTAAATTGCAACAATGCTATATAATGTCTGGTGTGGTGGTGGTAACTGGGTGCAGTTTGTATGCTGCGCACATAACCTGCATGCGTCGAGATAGGATTGCGTGTTTACCCTACATGTACACGTTCGTGGCAGTGAAAAAAGATATAATGTTACCGTAACCGAACATACAATTTCAATCCCCCATAAAAAACTTTCTTTACTATTGCACAATTTTGCTTGCCAACTACATGGGGGAGATCCATGCACGGAAAGTTCATCCATCCACAAAATAGTGGAATCAGGTCGTGTATGGATGCAGTGCTGATGTTTTTGAGGAGGCGCTGCACAATGTAATAATATGATTTCTGCCACCAATAAATCTTGCAAATCTTGTGGAAAATTGCAGCCAGTACAACTTCCAAGTATGCCACGGGTTGTACTATATACACGGGAGTATTTGCACATAACCTATAATTAATACATATAAACTGGAAATTGTGAACGTTTTGTAGTGTTTAGGACCTTTTGCTTGCACCGTCGTACCCGCATCATTTAGCATGCTTAATTCCGCGAATGAAATCAGGTTTTACAATAATTATCACCATAATTTACACCGGTCTCAAATGAGGCATTAGAGAGTTGTATTATAGGCATCTTCAGAAGAGATAGGTAGGCGTCTGCACTTTGTTGTGTCTGAAAATTAACGCTTGCTACACGGTATCGGATAATTTTCATAGGAAACAACACTGTCAATAATCATTAAAACTGTAATAATGAGCCTTTATAGCAAATAAAGCACGTCGGCTGCACACGCTCTCTTCCCTTTGAAAAGACCGGGAAAAGCTGCTTTCTAATTTAATTGTTGCTTCTGCCATCCTTGCTGTAATATTACTTGAAGACCGAGAGTATATTAGGAACATAAAGGAGTAAAATAAACATTCAGTGTTCACTGCATGTGAAATTAAATGAGAGTTCGTTTTTCTACGGAGAAATTCTGCAAAGGAGAATTGAGCTACCTCTCCCCGCCACTCACAATTTTGCATATATAGACCATGTTTAAGCAAATAAGGTCTTTTCACCATGCTTAAAATTCATTACGCACAAGGAAATTAGCTGAAACCATCTAAAGACATAAAATGTCGGAGATCATTAAGCGAATCAAGGATGTCTCCTCCGTTTTCTCGTTTCAGGCAGTTCAGATTAGTTACGCTAATATTGCTTTCATGATTCACAAAATCACTTACACCATTCGCTGGATAACTGGCAGTAAAGATTTGACGGCAAATTGTGAGTGGATAGGCATAACACTTTACAGCACGGCACAGGTGACATGGAGGAATGCAGCAGGAGTGTAGTAGAGCCACCATGAAAAAATAGCAGAACATATTGGCAAAGGAAGGAAAACTGAATTTTGCCATTTCGGATACGACAAGAACACAATAAAAAATGGAATCGCGTTCCAGAAATAGCTCATTAGCCCATCATGCGTGAAAAGTGTAAGAATTCCGTTTTTTTCTCGACGGAACCTCTTCTTTCACCAGATACCATGTGTGTGAGTGTGTGTGAAGTGGATGCGCCTGACATTCTCTGGAGTATGTAGATATGTAACGTGTAATGTATTGTGCGAGTGTCATTTCCCATTTCTTTTCGCCACATTTCTCTGCCGTATCCCTACAAAAACGTTATCCCCAGTTGGAGTGAAATAAAGACAGCGCACTCCTCCCACAGCACTAATTACTGTACTTTACTTCTTGTTCATCTTCACTCAACAAGGAATCATGCTGACAGCATGGTAGAAAGCAAACAGCCACAGAGAACAAAAAACATCATCAGGAGCACTCTTTTAGATGATATGGGCGTGACAAAGACATGTAGAAGCTATTATTTTGAGTACTACCACCCGCAGAAACAGGAGCATAGTGGGAGAAACACAAAATCATTTGGACTTTGGACAGGTTGACAAATCTAAGCATTTTCCACAAATGAATCCGTCTGAAAGTTTTGTCTTGCTGCTGCCGCTGCTGCCGCTTTGATATTTGTTCTGCGTTTTTACAATATAACACGCTGCCTTGATGTGTGTGCCCGTTAAATTTTAATTAAAGACGAAGAAACAAAACAATTCCTCTGCTCGAAACTTGTAAAAGACGTTTACGAACAGAACGGTAATTGTGTTAGACGGGAAAGTACTCCTGGAAGTTTACATGATATTGGTATGTAGTGTTTGAATGCTAAATTAATACGGAAAAAAGTACTTACTTATCCAACGCTCTCAACAACACAGGAACAGTTAAACAGCCATTTGAAGCACAGCAAGGCGTGATCAAGTTAATGTTTTCCTCTCCATTCCTGGAATGTAAAAAAATAACAAATTCATAAGACTCTCTCCGGCTGCGAAAAGTATGAGTAAACTTTAACGCAGTATTTTTCTCTTGTGATACGATAGCAAACATTAAACCAGAATTTTGATAGAGCCATTTATAACGACACTTTGCATCGCGATACCACTTCTGCATGTTCCACGTTGGGAGAAACACATTTAAAACGTTATATTTCTATGTAAATGCGAAGTGGGATACTACAATATACACATCAATGGGAGGTACACACATACATACTGTAACGTTGCTGGCAGTGGATGGGTACATCTGTTAGATGTAAGCAAACGTTGTGCTTTTTCCTGTCTCTATACAGCCTGAAATGCAACCGCTTTCTCGTGGCGCACCTAACAACATTTTTAATACTTTTGGTGCAGCCTCCTTTTGGCGAAATATTTCTTTGACTGAATTAAATGAATTCATAAAAGGAGAGGAGGATTTTTTTGCAGGCAATACTTTTTCCTATGAATAAATGAGTAAGATTCCCATTCTGATTAGAAAATGAGGATGCCATAAGAAGTCGGCAAGCCTCTTGGGCTCATTTTCATTTGTCTGAATGGGAATTTTTCTCTTGCTTTCTTTCAGTGTAATTGCCTGGGTGGCACCGTCTTTCCCTGCTTACTGGGACGCCTTTTCCCCCGCTCGTTTCGGTTTTAGCATCATCTGCCACCGTACCATGTAATATTCTTCAAACTGCCACCCAACAACAAAATTGAAAAGGACGAGCTTATTTGCAATCAACCGGAATCTGAGTGAAAAAGAGCCACTGGAGGAAACCTTTTTCCCCTTTTTTCTCTTCTCCTTCTGTTCCACACCGCTACAAGGCCCCAAATTTGGGTAGACACCATCATCATCGTCGCCACCATAAATAGGAAAATGCAAAAAGAAATCTGGAAATATCTGAGTGGAATATTAACAAGAGTGTAGATACAAGGAAAAAGTATGAAATGTGAGCTTTTTGAACACTCATTTCAAGTTTTGTGTACGCCAGAAATTCCCTCGAAGAAGGGAAAGCAAGCAAACGAGAGAAACATTTTTTGCCCGTCTAGTTTGTGTACACATTATATTCCCCGTCTTTCTGGCTGCCTGGTCCCATTGCCTATGCCGTGTTCATACAACTCCTTCCCAAAAACTAAAGACATGCACACCACCAAAATGATATACATTTATTGGGCTATATCTTTTGCATAAAACAATTGAGATTACGGAGAATTGAAGTTTGAGCAAAAGTATTGCTCACACATATGTATACTCGTAACCGACTACGAAACTACATTATTTCCTCTACCTACCTATTACTGACGGGTGGGCGAGTGTACATGTCTGCAAGGTTTGCCTGTGCCTGTGAATGGCGTATATGTCTGGTGTATACGTATTATTATACGTAAAACATTTGATGCATTATTCATTCCTAAGTAGGGATTTTATGCAGTTTCTCTGGCTTTATGATGAGTATTACGCTTTTACGGGAACATTATTATGCGCGTATTATCATTATTCCACACAGAGAATCTTCTTGTTCTCAATAAAAGAAGTTATAAACGCGTGCAGACACGCACACACACACACACACACACATAACCACTACTGACTAAGGGTTCTTGACTTCAAGTAATAATAACAGTATTGTTCTCTCCGTTCAAGTGTCTAGTTGGCGTTCCCGGGTAATTTTGCAAATAGATTGGATAGTGATAAGAAGGACTTAATTTGACAAATGATAGATTGAAACCATTCCAACTAGTAAAAGTCATTGTGTTTGTCTTATCGAGTTAAATTTCCCTCATAACTCATTCCTTTTTTGCACACTCACACATACACTTGTACAAAAAGCATACGCACTCGGAGAGAAAGAGAGAGGGAAAGAGACGGTGGTAGTGGCGGTTTAACCGCAGAAGGCAAAAGGGGAAATGTCTGGAGAACTTGATTTTTTTCTCGGCTTTGACTCCAATAAAACTAACTTTGATAGCCGTTTGATAGCGGTAGTATAATAGAATGCACGTAAAGAGTTGCAGTGCTAAGGAGAATGGAAAATAGAGAGAAATGTGTGTGGTTGGTAGTTCGGTAGTGTATAATTCTTTTTGTCCCGTTTTGCTACCGCCGCCGCCGCTGCTGTCTGTTGTGTGCAATGAAAGAAAATATATATTTTTTCTAAATGTGTGCGTACAGGCCCCAGATGCTGATAACGCAATATAACGCAGAGAGAGTCATGGATGAACAGTTACTCAGGCGGGAGTTTTTATTCCAAGGTTTTTTCTCACATTCGTTACTTCCCTTTCTCCATCTCTCTTTGTCTCTCGGTATATCTCTCTTCTTGTTTTTTGCTGGTAAAGACATAACAATGATCAGTACATGTCGTAGAACGTACAGTCACGCATAGTCACGGACTATTCTCTTTTTTTCTTCTTTTTTTTAAATAAAGAATACAAGCGCTTTTCCTTATGAAGTCGTAAAGTTTGTCAGAAGTCGAAAACTGAACATTGTTCTTGGACGACTTCACAACAAAAAGAATTTCGACAATGATTCTTGTTTAACCACATACACACACATACATCCATACTAGAAGATATAAAGACATGCGCTAAAAACTTCAATAAAATGAATGTTGAGACCATTCTGCACATTTTGTGGATACTTTTCTTTCGTACTTTTCGTTGCAGTTCGTTTATATAAGTGCTCGTTTACGTCCATATTGTACATTCAAAAATGATATATTAAATCCCCTAAGCATTTGCGTGTAAGCGTGTTTGGTCGTCTGGCTTCACTCTCCATAGACCTACTGCGGCATTTTATAGCTGGAGCAAGATAAATAAAAATAAACTTATTTGCTACTGCAGGAAAATCGAAATCGGAGCATTGCTCAAAGTTGCTGTTGCTAAATTTCTAATGCCCAGCAGTTTCTCCGATATTACTGTTCAAAACAAAATTAGTTTTTACTGCATTGTCGTCATACCTAACAGTCATCTTGATGGATGGCTCTTTTATCTTTTATTTATTGAATTTTATTTTTCCCATGTGTATCCACATACTACGGTATACCTGCCCCTCCACATACTTTACCCTCCCATTACGTTGTACAAATTATGTTACAGGAACATCATGTTATTACAAAGATG
Organism: Callyntrura sp. NNG-2020; assembly: GCA_027744055.1. Taxonomy (NCBI): domain Eukaryota; kingdom Metazoa; phylum Arthropoda; class Collembola; order Entomobryomorpha; family Paronellidae; genus Callyntrura; species Callyntrura sp. NNG-2020. The sequence continues at coordinate 38,968 of JAHZNE010007175.1, read as the reverse complement.
GCCAGTGCAGGGTGCAGTACAAAAACAAGGTATTTTTTCTAAAAAAAATAAATAATCTGAAGAACATCTAACATCGTGTTAATTGAACGTTAGCATTTATAAATTTTTCTTAAAAATAAAACCAAGCCCGTGTACAATCTACTCATTAGATTTATTTGAAGATTTTTTTTTACAAAAGTGGAAGGTAGGGACAGAATATAAATTTTGGACATTCCTCTCAAACGCCCCGCTTGTTTCAACGAGGTAGTTAGCAATTCTCTTAAACCTTTTCTTTAATAAAAAGGGTTACCGCAACACTCCTCTTTAGTTTTTGTAATAACTTTTAACTTTTCAGATGTGGGATCTTTTCTATCATCTGGCACGGGAAATGAAGGCAGGAAGGGACTAGATTCAAAGGAAGTAAATCCATAGACGACGGAAAGGCCGGTGTTGATAAAGGCAAGGTTTTCCTAGGATAATATATGTGTACTTTTTCTGACCTGAAAGGTTCGTTGTGGATAGTTGCAAACGAGCCTACCACAAGTCTGCCAAAAATTAAGGAAGCAAATGTAATTTTTTTTAAAGTTTATTTTAAAGAAAGTTTCTTAGCTAAAGGAGGTCATAATAATATTTTTCCAAACTTTCCTTCTCCCGAGCCATTATTATTCTCATGAATAAAACTGGCCAATGTAAGAAAAGCGCGAAGAGTGAAAGTGAACATTTGTTTTTTCTCTTGAATGGCTTTTGTTGAAAGAGAAAAGTCTATTGAAGTATTGAACGTGTGCGTCACGTGTAAACAATGGTATCTCGGCCCATACGTGCACCACTGTTTACTTAAAGTAGGCACACAGGTGGGCTAATGCCGTCACTTTTTGTTTGTTTGGAAAGGCCATTAGGGACAATGCATTGTCTTCATATTGTAATGCAAAAAAGGAAGAAAAAAAACTTTCCTTTCTGGTTCATCCACACCATCAAGAGGAGCAGCAATAATAATATTTCATATTGCCAAAAAGTAATTCCAGAATGAACTTCATCAGATTTCATGAACTGGAAGGAAGGAAAGAGTGAATATTGACGTGATGTTGATTTTCTGGCTTGTGTGCACCATGAAAAGATCATGCAGAGTTGAGACATTTTTGGAGACTGACTCCATGACAAGAGTGAAAATCGTCCAAAAGCTTCATTCTAAAGCGGTCGTAATATTCCTTAACCCGACGACTATGATGACAGTTCTGAGAAATGCACTTTTTATATACACACACGTATACAAAGCAAGATGCTGACTTGATTTCCTCTTAGAGCATGATGATGCGACAAGGATTGACATGAGAATATTATAAAACGCAAGAGATAAAGAGAGCGACACAGCGATAGCAGTGAAAGAAACCGGTTCGGTTCTCTGTGTGATTCCTGCGACAGAGTAACAAAAGTGGAAAGAGTCTTCATCTCACAGTAGTTGTTCCATTCCTTTCCTTTCTGGTTTCCTCCAACAGGAAAACGAGTGGAAGGGGAAGAAGCGCCACACAAAGACGATGTTGCCGACGACAAGTCAAGCTAAGGCATTTTAGAGATGACATTAGTTTATTTCGAGAAAGTCACAAGAGCGTCTGTGTGTGTGTGTGAACGAGAGAGAAAGCCTATCACAAGCAACTGGGTACCATAAGTTAGATCCCGGTGGAAACTGCAAAGGAACGAAACTACCATACAATAAAAGCGAATTACTCCTAGCCACCTTTCTCCTGGTCGTATTCACGCATAGCTGTTATTGTGTATTTATGACACTCTTATTTCTTCCTAGTAAACCTTATAAGCTTTTCTAAACTTTAATAACCACATATATGGAAAAGGGGAAACTGTCTCATCGTCTCGTCTCTTTCTTCCTTTAAATAAACCAACTTCACATAATCCGCAAGGCTAATGTTTCCCCTCAAAAACACCACACACACACATGCTTCTTGGAAAAGTACTTATTCGCCGGAGTTGCATCACGTTTTGCTAGCGTCTTGTGTCCCGAGATGGAAAACGAAGGCGGAAGTAAGAAAATGGGAATTTTTTACTTTTGCCACACACGGCCCGTTATCAACATATTTCATTGCCCTCCCTCTGAGTAGTGGGAGGAGGAGAAAAAGTGTGTAAGTAGTACAAACACACACGTAGCCTCTCTCCTACCACTTTAAGTAGGGCACACAGACACACCAGCTAAAACATGCCAAATTTGCGAACGAATGGATTTCTTGATGCTGTTTTTGTGTGCAGAGAAAAAAAAGGAAGAAGAAAAAACTTGCTAACTTTTTCCCCCTCATCCTCTCCTCTTCCCCTCTCTTACTCGCACTTTACTTAACTTCCTTTTAAGTTACTCAAATGGTAGCTTAAGTTCATATATTTGAGTAAGTCAACATGCATAATACACTAGAATTTTGTGTCTCAACTACTTTAAAAGTAATGTCTTGTAAAAAATGTCCAGACGGTCGGGTGACGCACACAGAGGCAACTAGATAAATACCTAGGTATATAGCGCAGAGGTAATAAACTTGATACCTTGCGTCCTTCCCTACATACATTTTTATATCAGGTAATACCAACGACGGATAAGGTAAACACACACACACACACACACACACACACACACACACACACACACTCCCACCCACCTTTCGCACAAGGAGAAAGCAACCATCTATTTGGCGAATCAGATAGGAATGTCGTCTTGTCGTGGTAAACAACTCCTCTCTGCACAATTCCACCATGAGACAACTCACATCTTCCACTTCATTTCACAACTCTTTCAAATGCCTCACTTTATCTACAGAGGAAGAAGAGACGAGAAGAAAAGTACCTACACACGTAGTTTACCGGAACAGTCAAGTCCAAACTTATCTACTCACCCATATTTCCCATTTGCGTAGGTAATGTACAAAGTCTCCCTAAACAGAGAGAGAGAGAGAGAGAGAGAGAGAGAAAGAGAGGAGAGGAGTAGGTTTATCTTTTGACGTGGGGGTAGAGGTGTCTGTGGTATTTAGACATACATGTATGTACTCACCCGGAGATATTATGCATATAATTTACAAACCGGGGGTTCGCACTGCTTATAAGACAGAAAAATTGTCGTTCTTAGATGTGTACTAAGGTAAACTTGATTTTTTTACATGGGACAGTCATTTATTTTCTTTTGTCTCTGCAAAACATGTTGGGGTTTTGGGTGGCGTTGTTGGGGCAAAGACACCTACTCTCTGTGTTTTTCCTTCTCATGTGTAAGTAAGTATTTAGGTACCTATGTGGAGAAGAGTAGATATAATATTATGTATATTTTGAGCAAAGATATTTTTGGCTACACAAAGACTTGTATGAGACGACATGGAAAAGATGGAGCACACCCTGTCACTTTCATTTGTCATCCGGTAAAATTCCTTCTTTTCTTTTCTCTCGAGTCAGCATTCATTTTCAGTGTGTAACAAAAGTTTTAATCAAGGAAAATAATTGAATTAGGACTCACTTTTCGTTCGTACTCTTTACTTTTTTCTGGTGCCCTCACACTTCATCCCGCTCATCTACTGGAGAGAGAGAGGAAGAGAGTGACTATATACTTCCTACTACGAATAGACAAGCTGTGTCTAATGCAAACTTTTTTGAAGATTATTTTTGCTCATTCATTCAATCTTCTGTTCCAACTGTCGTAAGCAATAAGAAATATGGAAGTTACAGACTACCACGGCTACTCTGCGAGCGACTGTAATTTTCATGAATACCAACTTATCTATTCAACATTTATGCAGTAACCTAATGAATAAGTAAACGGTACGTTAACATTCATGACAAAGGCTCGAGGATGATGACGAGAGTCTCTAACATTTTCTCCCCAATAAAAAGGTTAATGCCTTCTTAACTGAACTGACGTGGAAGATAAGTATCGCAAACACAGAGAGAGAGGGAGAAAGTGCGGGAGACAGAGAAACTGTTTTGTCTTACTCTCACTTTCTTTATTATATTATTATTTTGGAGAAAGCATCTTTCTACGAGTGTTGCAGGAGAAAGTTGTTCTCATTCCAACAAACATCAGTATATCGACAACAAAAACACACACACAGAGTCGGCTCATAGACATAATGCTATGCTGACGACTAGAAATCTAAATCAGACTGCGTCATCCCACCAAACGAAACAATGGTATGATAATGTAGTAAAGACGTTGACGTCGTTTTGCTTTGATTCTGCATATAAATGGGCGGAACCCTACAGCCTGTAAACGCATACAGTGGAAGAAAGTATTCCCAGTATTTTTTTGGATACAGCATGTAGGCTGGCATGTTAGGATACACCAGTTCAATGTACGGTAATAAAAAGTTTCATAGATGCCATGTGCCAAGCATGCAGTCTCATTTTTAACAACAACGACTTTTTTCGCATTATTGCTGCCACACTCTACAGCGTGTTCCATGCATGTTCAAAGCCAACACCGCCGCCGACCAGCCCGCTCTCCCGTTTCTCCCTCTCACTTTCTGACAGATTTCACCTTAAAGGAGAGAACTCAAAGATCGAGATCGCTAATCCATTTCAGGAAATTGGACACATCCATCGAGGCTCGTAAAGCTCTACTCGTTGGGAACAAGTATAACTTGAAGTTAGTACTTCCAAACCGAGGCCGAAGCAGCGATCCCAACAACCGCCTTCTTTCTCCATGCATGTTGTAAACTTTTTCTCTCTATCTTTCATCTCGCCGTAGTGAAAGTATTTTTTGTACAAAAAAATGCTGCAGGTTCTGCTTGTAGGCTTTTATAAAACAATTCTTGCCTACTTATTGCTTCCTGAGAGGAAAAATGCCTACCTTCCTGATATAAAATAAATAAGTTACCTACATATAAAAAATTTGCAGTAAAATTGCCTTCTTTCTCTCTCCTTAGCTTACATTTAAGTGAAACCAAATCAACTAAATCTATAACCAACTGCTGAGAGGAAAAGCTTGGGAAAAGAGAAAGCGCCACACAACTGCTGCCGCTTTATACAGTGCCTAAACGTGTAGACATGCCGCCTAAAGGAAAAAAGAAAGGGCTGGGCGCATAAAAACGGACAGGGGTTCTTGCTTTTGTATCAACGAAGCCAAAATCAATGTCATACTTTTTCGTCTAAATCAAATGTGCGATTTGCAACCTCTCTATTTTTACTTTTACCTTCTCTCCGTTTTGCCTTCTGGGTTTGTCAGTTTAGCGCCAGTGCCAATATACCGCGATGTTTTATACAATTGCTTATCAAACTATATATAGAACATGTCAGAGCAACTAGCACCAGTACCGGGGAAACTTGGTACGCATCCATTTGCAAAGTTATTTTCTCCACGGGGTCCGCAGATGTCGATCCCACCATATGTTTAGATTCGCCTTGACGGCAAAAAAAGTATTTTGGTTGATGGCTAAAAGCTTGTAAAGTAGAGAAAGGAGGGAATTTGTCCAACTAAGTTAGCGTTAGTTTGGTATGTATGCTCCTTACGATTTTTTAACAATTCCTCTCCCGTTTTACCTCTGCTGCTGCCGTCAAACCCTTAACGGAGAAATCCACTGTACAACATCAGAGAGACCTTCCAGAAGTTCTTAGACACATTCTCATTTTGTATGCATAAATGGAAGCTCTGGCTGCAATAAAAAATAGTGTCTATCTATACCTTATTTTACAAGGTGTGTAAAAACTTATCGAAATTGCGCCGAAAAGATGCGAATTCAGTGGAGCGCTAGTGAAAATATTTATAATGTCATGTCTCTCTCTGTGTGTTTATCCTATAAACTTCACCTTACTCTTCTTACTACACAAGCAGCCAGGTTTTGTGTTACATAATATTACCAAATGTCGAAAAGGTAGCGTGTGGAGTCCGTCAAGGTACCACTTGGCTTTTTATACAAGTATACTGGTACACCCTAACTCAATGGAGTGTGTTTAGATATGCAAGGCACTGTATAGAGTAAGAGTGTGAGCTGGAGAGAGAGAGAGAGAAAGAAAGAGAGAATATGGACGCTGTCTGGCATCTACGTTGCAAGTCAAAGAAATATCTCAGGATTTGTTGAAAGACATTTCAACTTTTAGTAGTCTCGTTCTCCTCGTACATATCAAATCCCACATCGAAATGAAACCGTCATTAAAAGATAAAGAGAATCCTTAAAAAATACTGCTGAGCTTTGTTCCTACTTTTTTTCTGTTGGAGTCGACTTTTTCTGTGGCTGTCTATAAATGTGTACGTAACTCTCTTCTATCTTTATTCATTCCTCTTGACTTCTTCCTCAAAACAGATAGACAGGTTGGTTTGCTTGATCAGAGTCAGTTTTCATGGAAAAACCGAGGTTGAAATCAGCCACCGCGCGCACCAGCAAAAAGAAGTACCTTTATCATCGTCATGAAGGGAAGCAGGCAGGCGGAGGATTGTGACTACAATGATCACGAAAGCCGATATGTATGCCAACGCACAACATGCTTCTCCACACATTTCAACTAGAGCCAGAGCTATAGATTCTCTTATTCTCCTGAGCAATGAATTATTGACCAGGGATAAGCCCAAAAGGTGCATTTCGTTACAGGGGAAAAATACGAATAAACGATAAGAGAGGAAAGAGGGACACAAAAGGGTACAACCAGAGAGAGAGAGAGTGTGTGTGTGTATGTGTGGACTGATTGTGCTAGTATGTACCTTTTTATTTGTGTGGTAAATGTAAATGTTACTTTGTTTCGGACAGGAGAGGTCGGTGTTTTACAGAGGAAATCTCTGGATATACCAACATACCTGTGTGTGTATATACCACGGAAAGTATACAAAAAAACCTTCTTGTTCTCAAGAAGAATTCTGCTGTCCTTTATTGTGGACGTCGCAGTTCATCACTCTTTTATCCCACGAGAGTTCTGCCGTATTTCCAGTGGCTGTTCCATTCTTTTTCTGGTAGACATAGGCACATGCTTGCTCTCTTTTCTATTTCGGCCTTTGATTGTGTGCTCATATCTTGGGCAAGTTGCTGTTATTGGTCAGTGTGTCTATACCACTTGCAGAAAATATACGAAACCGTTTTTTCAGGGTTTCAAAGTCGCATCGATATATCGTCTATGAAAAAAAAACCTTTCAGAGGTTGGAACCATAGCCAAATTTTTTTTCAAACACGATAATCGCCAATGTCGTCATCAAGTGCCTAGCGTATGTATTTTACGTAAGTATTGTGGTATACATTTTTTTCCTCAAAACCAATGAATCTAAAGTGTTTTATAGGGTTGTGTGCTGTGTCGATATATTGGGAAATCGGCCTTTGTTCGAGTGGAAGTTGGCATCCGAATAAAACTCATTTTAAACCAGTAATGTTCTCCCTCTCCCGCATGTCTTGATATTTCTGTAGTGATGCGTATTACAAAAGAAGGAATGGAATTGAATGGGAATTTCTCTCATGAAATGAGAACTCATCAATTTTCGATACTCTTCTTTTCATTTCTTTCCAATAATTTATCTTGCAAGAAGATGAGGAGGAGGACGCGACGGTGGTATATGTACCCTTTTATTCTTCTCTGCCTCCTCTCTCTCTCTCTCTTGCTGCCTTTCTCGTTTGCTTGTTATGTGTACAATTTCTTGAGAAAACTTTATTTCTGAAGCAGTAACGGCAGTGAAGGAAGAAAGAAGCTGCTGATGCTACGCTCTATAATACATCCACTTCCAGCTTTTCGGCCACGTATGTTTCTAGCCCGATCTTTAAATATATGAGATTCGTTGTTCTCAATTTATGCCTACACTTTTTTGTTTCACCGTGCCGTGCCGACATGCCGACAGAATGGGGTCTCTTCAAATCCCAGCAGGGCCCTCTCGTCTTATCCCAACATGCTGAATTTATGAGCTCTTTTCTTTATAGCTCTCTTCACTATTTTACTCATTTTCTTGAGGATCTCTATTTAGATATCTTTCCTCCAGTCCTCTGTACCTTTTTGACTTTTTCCTCTTTGCTTTGTACGCACACCTGCATGCACATTATCGTCATTTTTAAGTCAGCAACACCATTTTGATCATCATCATCCTCTAAGCCGTTTTTGTTCCTCGTTTTACGTTTTGTTTCACTTTTTTCTCAAAAAAAATACTCGAATCCTTGGAATTCAGGTGATACGGGAACAACTGCTGTGCATGGGTCTCTTAGGTCTCTTAAAAACAAGATTGTTTGTATTTTCCCAGTGAACACATTCAACAATAATATTTGATCATCGACCAAGATTACACGCACTGGCCTTGCTGACTTGTGCCTGTGCCAGAGGTTCTGCTGCCACTTCTGGACAAAGGTCCAAAATCCGTACAAAAAATTATGTACCCATGTGGTGCTACTCCAGTTCACTTTATACTAGTTTAAGCTGTAATGTACCTAATCTATTTTTCTTTCAGTATCCTCATTTGTTTCCCATGTAATCCATACAAGATTACCAATTACCTGAACCTTAACATTTCATCAGTTATCTCTCTTGGCTCCTTTCATATAGTTGGCTTCATCAGCTTTTCACTTTACCTAATTTTTTATCTGTCAGCTATTTAAGCACTTTTTTGTTTTTCTCCTGTGGCATAATCTGAACCCGATATTTATGTATTGCTCCTTATGTGTGAAAGAAGTTCTATTGTTATTCTTTCTTCCTCTCTAATTGCTACCTGACACATTTACTAGCTTGACTATAGTATCTCAGTAACTTTTCCTATTTCTGCTCTACCTATATACACACCAACTCCCAAGATTGTCTGTAGTGTCATCACTTCATTTTGATGAGTATTTATAGAAAAAAGTCAAATTAAAAAAGTTTTGTTTTTGTAAAAAATTTTATTTTACTTTGACTATGGAATTATGCATGAGGAGGGCACGCAATAGCAATGTTACAAATTGCCTTGTCTATACGTCTGTCTCGCTAATAACGTTTCATTCACTCATTCGTCAAAAAATCAGACTCGGAGGGGCTAGCTCATCATCTCATCATTACAATAATTATTTTTTCCTAGAGTAAGTCAAAAAGGGATTCTTCTGGAACAAAAAAAACTTTTTACGCACTCTGGTTTTATATACGAGCTCACAATTAGTATAAAGGTATCTCTACAAGCGATATAAAAAAGGACGATATGGGTTGTTAAAAAGTTTTACAGGAAAACTGTTCTTCTTTTTTCCTTTTAGAGGGACTAGGCCCACAACATAAAAAATATGCCTAAAAATGTTAGCTGGTTGATACAGTGTCTCAAGTTCCTTCTGGTAATTTGAAGATGGACTCCAGCTAGAAAAAAAGCAATAATATTGTGAACGCATATTTTAAAGTTATGCATGAAAAGTACACAAGAAAAGTGAAATAAACCACAAGCCCCTGTTAGCTCTGCTCCTGGTTGGATTTCCTGTCTCATTATCATATCAAGTAACGCACCAAGTAGGAAGAGTTATTATTAAAAGGAATAACATTGTATAATCAGCATTGTATGCACACCCTCATAAACCTCTATCCCTACTTACACCGTATGAAAAAAGTGGAGAGGTACAGAGAAGTAAAGCCACATGTAATAGCTTTTAAAGTATAACGTGTTATACAACTGCAGTCGGAGATGAAGCAGCACAGCACTCTGAAGAAAACGAGCATTTTATGAACACTTGGTAAAGCTTGCTCATCCTCTTTGTTGTATCCACTTTAATAGTGTTCCAACTTAAAAGCGCAATCATCATCATAACTCGTAGGCATATAAAAAAAAGTTGGGCCTGCAGGAGGATTCACATATCATCATTAATATTGCTACACGAAAGAGCCATACATGTACAGCTTCAAAAGAAGATTTTCGGCTGTTAAAGTGAAAGCATTTTGCATATATAAATGCTCCCGGACAAAAAGTGTTTCTGTGTAGATGTGTGGGAAAGCAAAATTTTATAGGTATACTGGGATGTACGTACCACCAGCACTTATTCTCCATATATACTTTAACATATGAGTACTTAAAGTAGTACTCAATGTACAGGAAGTATTGTAAAGTACGCTGGATCATACAATTTTTCGCAAGCCCCGTATATCTGTATTGTTTGTAGATTATATGGGTATTTATTAAACAGTACCGGCATACTACAATGGTTTCTTAGAGCGGCTCTGAGAGAAGGAAAATGCAAATGCAAGTTTATATAAAGCGTCAGAGTTCAGGAGTTTTAGAACGGTGATGTGTGCACATTCATAAATTCGGCGGTAGTTAAAACTCTCGACTTGTGTTCCATTGAAAGAGCGCTGTTCTCTCTCCTCTCTCTGCCTCCCTGACTTTATAGGGGCGAATGTCTTTTCAGAGAAGGAAACAGCGCTAGATAGAACAAATACAGTTTCCACGCATGGTGAACAAAGAGGAAGGAAAATGTTTCAAGTGGTGGTGTGTGTGATGCAACAGTGCCTGTTTCGCCTTCTTCTTTTCCACTCTTTTATGTTCTCCTGCTGCACGGCTTTTGGTTTGAGTTGAGAAAATGAAAAATACTTTTTGTTTAGTTTCACTGTTTCTCTCTCTCTCTCTCCCTTTTGCCCTCTTTCCTTCTGTCTTGCTCACTTTCCCTCTGCAGCAAGCCCTGTTGTGTCCTGTTTACCTTTTCCCAGGACTGTGACTAAACCATGCATGACTGAGGAGCGTTCTGTGAAAGTACATCTGCATGCACCAATACCCTTGATTCATCTTTTATGCATACAGCAAAAATCCTCTCTAAATTAAAATTATCCGTAACTAGGTCAAATGTAGGGAGAATGGGAGAGTAAACTGAGAGCAAGTTGCTGTTTATATTTTCCAAATCCACAAGTTATCTATTTGACAACCACTCTCTGAACGAGAAAAACTTTCACCCTCGCACCAGATATGCACAGGGTAGGAGCTAGCAGAACGGTAGCCTACATTGTTAATTAACCATACAAGTATAACTAACTAATGCACTATTTGTTGACTTTTGCATAAATGTGCAGTTTCAGTCTCGCTGTGTGGGAAGACAAAATTAAAGTCGTAATCTAACTGTTTATCTTTATAGGTATTCGACATGCATGTGCCCGTCGTGCTCTCCTGGGCATGCTGATTCAGATGTCATTGTAAGGAACAGGAGGTTGTGAAAAATTCTTTTTAATTTAAGATTGAAGATTAATATTTGCTCTGCCCGGATTTCATAACATACCCTTAACGCTTTACTGTCTACTAAAGTTCCTAATTAATAAATATACAATGAAGGTCGAAATCGTCATCTCCAGACTAGACAGTTATATTAAATGTCAGGATGAAAAGGCTGAAGAGAAATAAATTTATGTCATGCTTCCAAGGGCCCATAAAAGTCGGCAGATTTAAAACTGGAAATTTATATATTAGTTTGCCCTGGCGAGGAAAACTCTCTTCTTCCAAGATGCTAACAATAGTCGAATGATTTCAGAAGACAAAAATGCACCATTTGTTGTGCGTCCGTAGTCCGTGATGTAAACCTATTATTACAAAACGGGTCGTCGTAACCCTATTTTCTTCACTTCTTCCTTCCTCCAATAAAGTACTCGTGATGATGACGACGACGACGGTTGAAAACGCAAAGGAATCCATATTGTAGAGAGAAAAGAGCGAAAACGAAATGGGTCGGTCGTCGCAAAACCATTCGCCACCATCATAATCCAAAGTGAGTAATAAAATAAAAAATAAAAGTCAGGACATGAGTCAAGCCTCTTCCCTTCCTTCTTGTTATTTCGTGTGTAGTCGTTCCTATTAAGTCAAAAGTCACATCAGATCTCTAAAATGAGCTACACATGCACATGTGTACCTAGTAAGTACGTACACAGCGACGTAGAGGGAGAGACAGCAAGATATATGAAGAGCTTTGTGGATGTGTGCGGATCCATAAAAATGAGTATAATTTCATAACTGAAGAAAGAAACCCACTAGATGCTTTTGTGTATTGTATATATAGGTAATGCATGGGAGAAATCTGTTCATTTCTATATTTATCACATCATCACACATTATATTCTGATACACTCGCCGATGTTGGCTGTTCGCTGCTCGCACACAAAGGGAATAGCTTGCCAAACCAAGTGAAAGGAACGAAGCTACAAAAAAGGATGATCATCGCGATGATTTTTGTCTTTGTTACCATTCCAAAGGGAGGGGACTGTCGGGGAAAGAACAAAAAAAAGTAAAACGAAAGGAAATTTTGCTCAAAACCCAAAAGAAAAGATTCTAACAGAGCTTGACGTAATCCTGATGATATCAAACCACACATACACTAGCTTTTGTCTCTCTGCGAGTTTTGTGCATGTGCGCGTTCCCTTTTCATTCGAGAAATAAGGCTTGCTTATACAACACATTTTTTTCGCAAAAAATGCACGGCTTGAAATCGAATGTGACAAAACGGAAAGGAATATACTACGAGGCAAGGCCAGGAAAACGAGAGAGAGGAGACGGGAGAGAAGAGTAAACGTAAGATAAAAAAGGAATGGAAAAATGGAACCGTAGCCAATTCCCGGCAACACAGACACAACACTGCAAATAAAATGAAAAAGCAGATGTAATGGTCTTCATTGCTTTTATAATGGCCCTATATCTTTGACAATAATAAGAAACTCTCGCGATGATCAGTGTGCTTGTACATATTATTATTATACGCATATATATAGTTATTATGAAGCAACAGAAGGAGCAGCTGACATGTCGTTTGTTGGTAATCTCAAAAAGAGCAGCATTAACGACATTCTCCCACTTTACTCCTTTTTCATGTGACAAAGATGATGACGATGACGCTGCTGATAATAATATTACACCACACAGCACTGCTGGTGCTACTGCTGCTAGTTGGTACTCCAATACGACCATTACTCCCACTACTGCTTCACTGTCACCGTTACCTACCATGTACCTCTTTTGGTAGGAGACCACTACTCTCTCCAGATTCTCCTCTCCAGACAAGCCACCAAGTATCGAGGACGGAGAACAGCTGAACTTTAAGTGTACATTGAGCAGGGACTTGACTTGAGTGAAACTCTGATTCAGTCTCCGCGTCGTGGCGGCTGCTGTTTTGTGGTAGTGTTCCTGAACCACAAGAGGAATATCTCATCGTCAATTATTATCACACACTCATACTCACATTTACTCCGTTTTATTATCATGCCAGGCCATAATATTATGATGGCGTTGATGCACTATAGACGCACTAGTAGGAATATGTGAGTTATATACAGTTTTTTTCTCAGATATTATGTATCTATTTGTCTGTAGTCATCCTATTTTGATGTAATGAAATGGCTAATAATAGTGCACGTTACTGGGCTGCTGGGTGACGACGTGCTCTTTTCTTGCTCAAGTCTTCGTGGCTGTTCTCACCACGTCAGTACATCGTAAAAAGGACGGATGGACTCATCGTGTGTGAAAGCAGAGTGACACTTTCATTTATCCAGCCTGCTGCATTGTTCATACAATATTTCTGATGATGTGATATTATTACGTAATTCGCCGTTGAATAGTTTTTGTTGAATCGACTATATTTTTATTTTGGGTGATGAGGTCATCACAACGAGCGTACGTACAGACTGTGTGGTAGAGAGCTTGTGAGACATCTTATATTCTGGGCTATTTTTTATGTTGTTCCTTTTGTCAACCATAAATGTAATTTACGAGATTTTTCTGTGGAAAAGAGATCGGATGTCGTTTTCACCTTTTAGTTTTTGTAATCTTATCCAATTTTGAAAATGGATTGAGTAAATTTGTAACTGCGGAAAAAAAATCTTTATTTCTTTCCTTTCGCTGGTGACGACGAAAGGATATGGCTTTGTCGAGTTTTTTTAACGTTTCCGACGAATCCTTTCAACAAAATGATATGATTGCAGTAAGGATGGTGTATCGCCGCCATAATACCACTCTTCCCTTTATTGTTGTGGGGAGGATAAACCCAGATAGTTTTTTTATTTACCATTACCAGCGTCTTAATCCTTTTTTATCTATTTATATGACACTGAACAAACCATCCTTGACTCCCCAACAAACACAGACCCTTGATATATACTGATATCTCTGCTTCTTCCACGGTTCTCCCAGAACCGAAAATTGTAACATTACAGGCTGTAAGAACTGATATTTCTAGACAATAATCATGTATCATAAAATAGGTAATGAGGAGTGTGGCGGTGAAGGCTGGTTCTGAGAAACCGTATAAAGTCCTCCAATGGGAGAGGAAAAGAGAGAGAGAGAGAGAAAAAAAAAGAAGATAATAACACATGAGCTAATAATAGCTCTGTGTGGCGACTACACAAGGGCAAAAAGTCCATTTTTACAATACCTGGAGTAACAAAAATAATACTTCATACATTACACATTATGGCCTTTACAGTCACAAAGCGTAACAATCACCGTCATCATCAACGAGATAAGGTTATTTAATAATAAAAATGTATGCTATTAGAGTACACACACACACAGTTATTCTCAACTCAGCCAACTTGTTTTCAACCATTTTTGTTCAAACTTTTTTTTCTGCTTTGTCGAAGAAAATGAATGACTACCTTAGAGAACATGAACAAAAAACAAATAAAGCTCGCCTTCACTCTCCCACCATTTAATGTAGCGACGTGAACAAAATGGAACACCTTAGAGAAAAGTTGATTCATTGTGTATGTACCTATGTACACATATGATGATGATTACGCATTCACGCACCTAACATTAACAATCCAATAGGGTTGTGCATGTACCTATAAGAGTACACCTAAAGAATAAATGAGCACGTCATTAAATAAAATTCAAGACGATATCCTATACATATGAGTTCTTATTATGGGCCATTAACGCTTCTAGAATTGCTGAGTGAGTGTGTAGTTTCTTTGGGAGTGAGTGGTGGTACGGAAATGAATGAAGCTACTAATTAAGAAACATATCATCATCGGGGTAATCATCATCATTGTTGTACACAGAGACCGTATGTGTACAACCCATATATTTTCCGCCGTGGCGTAAAGTTGAAGACGGAAACGCTTGTCAAAATAAAGGTGTGAAGCAACAGTAATTAGTCTGAGAAATTACAGTTTTTATGACATATTACACCCAGGGAAAAAATTGGTAATAAAGGTGCAATTAGCAGTTGTAAAACCATAATTCCATCATCTTCATAATAGTCATTGGGGAGTATGTACGAGTAGGAATTAAGAATACGATCATTTTTCTTGGACACGTCAGAAAGGCTTTTAAGTTGGAGATCTAATGTGAAAGGCACTTTAACCAAGTGAGCATTTTGTCTGGTGGACACGGCCACAAATGTAAAAGGGTGGGTTTTACAAAGGGAATTTTTTTTAAACAGTAGAAACAACTTTTCTTCGGTATTTTCCTCTGGATTTTTAACGCTCCAGAAATTTTTTCCTGGAGAAAAAAAGTATGTTGTTGGGAGTCCCTTGACATCTCCACACTATGCAAATGGCTCAAGAATATTTTATTTTATCCCATATTTCACAACAGGATGATTACCCACATTTTTCATTACCTCTATGTCGTATTCCTGTTATAAAATTCAGCACACTATAAAACTACCTACTAAACTATAAGTGCAGGCAAGAGGAAAGGTTGACAAACTTTTCCTTCTCCCTCTCCCCTCTCTCTCCCTCTCTCTCCTTTTCTCTTCACACTGTTCCGCACTGGTAAAAAACACGAAGTCCTAAAAGGAGCGTTGAGAGCTTCCACTCTTCCTCAACTACTTACGTTAACCCTGTTTAGAGTTTGGAAGTATATGGAATGGAAAGGGTAGCGAGATAGGTATGTCGTTTGTGTCGTCGTGAGAAAAAAAATGCTTACTTATAAGGGAATACCCCTATTTCACTCTTTCGTCGTTTTACTTATGTAGTTAGTAGTGGATGAAGCTGAGCTGAACATGAGTCGCCACTTGGAGTTGTAGCAGCGGCAGCGGCAGAACTTAGTACATTTTTGTTCTCGCTTTTATTCTATGGACGAAAGCTTCATTGCATATAGCGGTATATTGCCTTCTTGGGAGTCAAGTTGAGGTTTGAGGTATCATAAACGATCCCTTGAGCATCATCCTTGCAGTCGTAATAAATTGAGAAAAAAACACAAAAAGAACATTAACTTGGCAAAAACGGAAGTTTCTATTAAATGCGTTATTACTACTGGCACACACTCTTTTATTACACGACCTGATCAATATCTTCGTTTGTTGCTGAAAAAATAATGTTTGGCTCCCAGAGATATACTGATTTCGTACACTACGGACTGTGACAGTCATAATAAATTTGGTATAAGAGATTGTAGTCGTATTTTCCGTGTATTGCTCTTGCTGCACAACGAGAGTCGAGTGGTGTGCGGGTCTGGTACTGTTTATATACCTACTGCCTTTTCTGCTGCTATGATGACAAAAGGGATTTGTTCCCGTTTCTTGCTGGAGAAGAGGACCAGGAATAGCGACCACGCGCTGCCACACAACCAGCAGCAGAAATTGAATGAGTTTTAGATGCAAAAGTTTATGACCCATTTAATTTCTTGATTTATTGTTTGTTTTGTGTAGAAACTAAAACTTAACAATCTCATAAATGTTTGACACATCACACGACAGAAGGGCGAGAAGCAAGCAAAGTGTGATTCAATAATCTCTCCTCTCTTAAAACCATTCTACGGAGCAGCAATGACTTTCTGCACAGGCCAAACTACAATAATTGATTGAATACATACTCATATACATACATACATACATTTGCTTTGGAAAAATATGACCACACTAGAATTGCAGATTTTACTCGAAAATGCGAAACGATTCTGCCTATGCCATGCCGAATAAATAATGAGAATGTGTATCTGTCTGTAACGAATGTATAGCGCGAGTGTATGTGAGTGTGATCACAAAAGTTATTTCTGAAAGCAGTAAACATGGTTATGACTATTCCAATGACCTACACAATAAAATTTGGAACCGAAACAGAAAGACCTCTCAGTCTACCGTACCGTGTAGTAAAAGAAGGAGAGCGAAAAGAACAATCAAGTGCATTTACAATCTAAGGTATTTCAATGATATTTTCAATTTTCCACAAGACTGCCAAAAAATGAAAGTGGTCGTATATAATATACCTACCTGGGTGCCCGATTAAATGTTAAGCACATGCTGGAATATTCTACAAAATCCAAAACTTCATTCTCCACCTCGCACTGTGTGCCTTGCCTGGCTGGATTGAGATAAATAGTTCGCCTTCAATCACCATAAAATGCGCAGTATCATCGTAAAAAGTCTTAGTTGCAGGAGTACACGATTTTTGCGTGGATATTGAAAGTAGGGAACACGCCTAATATCATTGACGTCGACCCAGCAGCCAGCCCCCGACATTTTGTCACATGGTTGAAAATGGATGATTACGTATTTAAAATATCTACATGTGTATAGGTACGTGTGTGTGTGTGTGTGTGTGTCTGTACGCGAAACGATGGTTCATTCATCATCGTACCATATAGTTCCCCCGCCATCACACATGAGAATCTACTTTTTTCACTTCATTTTCAACGTCATAAAAATGCTGCACACTTAATATTCCACCTCCATTCAAAAGAGTTTCCTAAAACAGCTACTATATGGAACTCCTTTCATCTGCCTTTGTTTCATCCTCCTATATAAGCTGACACACATAGTCAGAATTTACTACCATTTTGTTTCATGCTTGATTCCCTTTTATGGGAAAGTGCTTTATTGTTTATGTACATCCACATTGCTAAAGACTAAAGATTCATGACTTATATATTATGGTCATATATTTCTCCATCTCACGCTATGGAATCAATGCAACGACCAACTTTTTGTAGACGGTTTCTCTGCCTTACGACTTGCGAGCCGCATATTTGACGCAACGTCAAGCTATTTAAATGATTCAAACAAGTAAAGTAACCAAGTTTCTTGAAGCACTAAATTCTACGCTGTGAAAAGGACCTTTTGCTGTTTTCTGGAATATTAAAGTTATTACATGGAACGTGGGAAATTATACAATTAAAAGGGTGATTCGTTCTACCATTCTCAAAGCTGGTAATGTAATTTCCAAATTCTTTCTTTTTCTGTAACGAGATACTGGGTGGCATGGGTGGGTCCTTTTTAACTGACAAAGAAAATGATATAGAGACGTTACTTAAGGCCCAGAAGGTGCCCATAAATATTTCCTTCAATCTCCTGATATATTGCACTGCCTTCAACTTTAGGTGTGTGTTATTTGGTTTACTGTCAGCGAGTATTGCGTGTTAATAATTTCAGTTGATCAAGTTTTTTAAGAGAATGCGGCGATAATGCTGTTCACAACCAGAAGAGTTAGCTATTGTATGAGAATTTTACATTAAGATAACAGCGATACCTAAATGCTAAAAATAATAAGTTTTGCACGCTTCTGGTCCTGTAGCCTCTTAACTGCAATTGTTTTGAAAATTTGAAGTACTGCAAATATCGTAGTGATAAGGGCAGAGATCCTGAAGCTATGACAAGTCAACACCGAGCAACGCCCGCATTAGTACTTGCATGTGTATAGGTTTTTTTATTTTACGGAACGACTTGACTTTCAATACGCTTTGCCGGCTGTACTGTTAAGCAAACAATGAAACACTCCATTATCGCGTCCTCGGAAAGCATGCATCCGTAATTGGGAAACTTGTCAGCCGTCATTAAATGACAGGTGATGTGACAGTGAAAAATATTGCGGAGAGGCAGATTTTTACAGGTAGGAACACAATTTGTCATCATAAGAATAGTCCTATTTTGCACACCTCCAAATATATAATTTCGTGGTTGTTTATATTAATTTGCATTCAAATTGAACTCATTGATCATGTCACTATTTATATTATTTTTCATGCTCACAGCTGGTAAAGTATGAAAGCGAAAAAAGTGGCACTAATACATATTTATCGCAGTTATCGCATGTCAAATCAGAACAAAACTTATTTACAGAAAAAATACATTTTACAGACAGCAGACAGTTTCATAACATCATAACATGATTACCTATTGAATTTTCGAAACTCGACATTATGACATCGATCAATCAATTCAATTCAACATCATTAATTTAATACGACCTCCTAAACGGCATTATCAGCTGAAATACGTGGAAATAATAAATAATTAATTAGCACCCTGTCAATCTGAATTCGGGAGTATATAAAAGATGCTCGCAACTTTAGCCAGGGTATCAGTAAGAGAATCAATCACTTTGAAAGTAAGCGGTTCAAATTTTGCGAAAATATGACACGATTTTTAGCGGTGGCCATTCTTGCCATCTGCAGCGTTGGTTTGGCCAATGCTGGATGGGTTCTCGTTTGGGAAGACCAATTTGATGGTGGTAACATGAAGGATCGTTGGAACTTTGAAACGGGTTGCAGCGGTAAGCACATTTTAGAAATTTTGTACATATTTAGGAAACGTGCAAGAATTGCAACATCATATAACCCCGTTGGAATTTTTAATAGGAAATGGAAACAATGAACTCCAATGCTACACCGACAACAGAATCGAAAATGCCCGTCAAGAGAACGGCATTCTTACCATCACAGCCAGGAGGGAATGGTGGGGTAAGTCAAGTCATACAATTTAGAGCCTTTAATATGGTAGCTGAGCTAGGTGAACATGCTAAGTTATTCGTTTCAATATAAAATAGGTGATGGAGTGAATCCTGACAAACAATTCACATCCACCCGTATGACCACCAAGGCCAACTGGCTCCACGGTAAAATGGAAATGCGAGCTAGGCTTCCAAAGGGCAAACATTTGTGGCCTGCTTTCTGGATGATGCCTGCCCGATCTGAGTATGGTGAGTGGCCCCGCAGTGGAGAAATCGACATTATGGAATATCGTGGTCAACGACCAACTAATGTTTTGGGAACCCTTCACTTTGGATCTAACTGGGACCAACACGGTGAGGCTGGAACTGGCGAGAGGAACTTTAATGTTGACTTCAGTCAAGACTACCACACTTTCGGCTTGGACTGGAGTCCTACCCAACCCACATATGAAATCGACTGGATCCGTAAATGGGAATGGCATTAAACACATCAATAATAGGACAAGACTGACTAGTTTATTTTCTTCAAGTTACCGTTTATTTTATGATTTGCTCCTAATTTCTTTTCACGCGTGCCATTCAAAGATTAAAAAATCTACCAATCTATTCCATAGCTAGCTCTGCAGCTATCTGCTCCGCTATATAAACTTCATTGCGATTGCTTTGAAATTCAATTACAATAAAAGTAGGTTATTTTCTCAACTACCACTGAATTAATTACCAATTATGCATTCGTTCATTAACAATAATCGTAAAAAGGACTTGAACGACGGCACTGCCTTCAGTTTCCCAAACACCGTTTACCCGTGTTGGCTGTAACTAACTAAAAAGCATCATCAAGAATTAACATGCTGTATACACCAGTATTTACTCCACGCACACGCCCATGTAGCATTATCATCAGGCAACGAGGCAAACCATTTACGCAGGCAGAGGAGATAAGTTCTCAGATAGGTTGGGAATGACACAAATAAAAAGTAAAACTGGCGTGATAACAAAGTCTGCCAAACTGGTACATACCTTTATATTTTTTATTTTATACTAATCTAATTGTCTACATTCAAGTGCTCTTGCTCACATCGTGCCTATGCCTACATATGTGTCATCATGTGACTATACAACAGATCCGTACAAAAGTGGAGTAAGCTTGACTGCCTTCGTTTCTCTTTGACGATGAGATAGAAATTGCGCTGCTGCCATAATAATCGAATAACTGTTTCTTCTTGAATGAAATGTGATATGGTTATTGTTATTGTGACTGGCAGGATGATATCGTAATGTTATTGTTATTATTTTCAGCAAGATGATGATAGCACTACCCTTTCTATTAGATAATACTAGACTGAACCATAATGCGTAAACCGTCTATTGTCTTCTACGGCTTGGAAGAAGAGGAGGGTCTGTAGGTAGGTTATGATGGGAAGCTTGAGATGAAGTATTTCTATTACACCTTATTAACAGGATGAACAAAAGCCAAGTGGATATTGCTTTTCGAATCATTGAAACAAAGAAGAAAATATGCCGTTCAAAGGTTCATGAATGTTGCATATTGAAGCTGAAATTACCTTAATTTCCTCACTAAAACTCAGCAGATTAGATTGCAACAATAACCAAACTTATACATATATGATGATGATAATATACAAAATGTACACTTCTTTCCTGATAGAGCGCGCAAAACATTTTCCAACCCTACCAACCAACTTAGCGATTCATATGGTCTGATTTTGATTCTCGGGACTTGCAATTTCTAAAAATTATGGACGCACCATGCAATAACAACCAAAAGTCATAGAGCTGAACAACTTATGAATCTTTCATACCCAATTTGTGTTTATGTGCTTTCTCCACTCCAAGCCTTCCGATGTTTTTTGAATCACCCGCCATGCAAAAACAAACAGTCTCAACAACGCCACATGGTTCTGTTTAAATTCTCCAGTAGTACAGCTACTACTACCTTTCCTGCAGATACGTGTAAGTGTCTTCCATAATATGCAAATCAAGTTGTTCCTATCCCAGTCTCAGTCTGTTTGTATATACAATATCCACCAAACAATAGTGATGATATTAATGCCAACAAAACAAACCGCAAACTTCCAAAACGAGACGATAGAGTCAGTAGACTATATATAGGTAGTAAAAGGAACAGGAACTGCTTGCATCGAAGGAAAGAATACGGCTGTTTTGCTTCAATAAGTACGTCAACAGCCAGTATAAAACGAAGAGTTTGACTCTGTATATCCACTTTTTTCCTGCTTGAAGATATGGGCTTTATTGTTTGGTAAACGAAAACAGATCTCATACGCAGTTGTTGTTGTTGAGCCGACACGGTAAGAAAATACACAGGAAACTTGAGCTTCTGCAATGCAGCAGAAGAAGATGAGCAAAAACGCAATAACTAAAGAGATAGGAGGTTGTTTTGTAAGCACAACAGGAGGAAGAGAGAGAGAGAGAGAGACAGAGAGCTGCCAGCTCGCAAAAGGGTTATTACTCCGGTATACAAACACGCGCTGGCTCTCTACTTCCCCATCATCGTCCAGCCTTGGCTTTTCAGCAGATGCCAACAGCATATCACCAGATAGTGCATTTCTTTAGACAACGTCTTTCTTTTTTCACGAACGGTGAAAGTAAACGGCAAAATGTGCATATATGGTGGCATTACAATGACATCTTCAGATATTACGAAAGAGACAGGGTGCCTCAAAAATCCTCCCACGATGATGATGATGGCTGAGGCAATAGTATGAGAAATCCAAACAGGGCAGTAGCATTAGTCTGTCCCTGTTCCAATTCCAGGAGTTATTTGATATTGTGACAAGTGGAAGTGGAGTGAAAACATCATTGCTGAAATGGATGTATTCTCTTTTCTGTTTGTATTAAGTTACTTTTTGTGTAATGACTGCTCTGACGACAAGCAGCCAACCATGCTTTGGCGATAGGAAGGACGAAACGAGAAATCAACAACAGCAACAACAATACTGCCGTTTTTGCTTCCAGCCTTCTAAAAGACCCCAAAGTATGAGGTAGTGGCACGGAAATGAGTGGGTCGTTGAGAAGTAGGTGGTATGGGGATAATACCGGTAGTGATATGGATAGCAATATCTCAAGTCCAAACTTTTTACAGCATTCCATGCCTTCCGTCAGCTTTCCCATCTGTCCTCCGAAGATAATACCACGAGAGAAGTCGGGATTACAGAGATAAAGGTGTAATAATGATGTACTTAACGATCAGGAGTGGCTCATCTCATTAGAAGCATAAATCTTTTCTGTCTCCCTACCTCTTCGCCATGCACACAGCGTACCAAACATGTGACCATGCATATCACACTCAAGCAAATATCTAATATCTACCTAGTCTTTCTCTGTGTTTGTTTGTGTGTATGTTGTGTTGACGTAGGGTTGCTCAAGTTTTCTTTCACATATGCGCGTATTAGAACCAAAATCGACAAAAAAACCATGTATCGAATTGCTGCAGCAGCAGCAGTGTTGTTTATATTTTACTTATTTACGCTGAACAAAATTATTTTACTGTGGAAGTCGCCTATTAAATATCAGAATCAGCGTTTGAGAGTGTCTCGTTTGTACTTTCTGAATATAAGTACACCTACCTATCTATCTATCCAGCATTATTATTTTAGTACGTACTTTTTGTAGAATGCTCCAACGATGGATAATAAACAAGCGAGGTTGAAAGTCTGAAACGAGACTGGGAGGAATGCACAATTTCATCATTATTATACTGTACCTACAACCATCTCCCCGTTTTCATAGAAAAGTCGCCTTCGTAAAAAAATAAAACTTCATCTCACTCTCCCTTCTCCAAACTACAGCTCCGGGCCGCAATTCGGTTCCACGGTGTACTTTACTAGCGTGTAGCCTACTTTTTTTATTATATTTTTAAAGACATGCTTTCAAACTTGCCCATTATTAGTATTACTATTCCATTTTATTTACCTGCCTCTCTCTTATAGATACACATCGCTACGACGTTATCCCTGTTTCTCTACTCGCGTTTCCTCCGAGCAGCATATAAATACAGCACGACGAGGAAGATTTTATAAGGTCTATCTATATCTATAGTCTATCTAGTAACTTGATACGAACACAACACCCGACATTAACGAGTTAAAGAAGAAGCAACCATTCGTAAGTATCGGTGAATAAACATTGATAAAATTATACTTAACACAATTTGGGTTTTATTTCCTTTACAAAAGGTAACCTTTCCTTATCTATACGTCAGTATAGTCCCTAAATATATAAACGTGCCGCAGAAAATGTCTTCTTACAGGAGCCAGCAGGACTATGAACAGAAAACAACTACAGATACCTACATGCCATGCACCAATCTAGGCCAGTAAGCAGACACTCCACTACTCACACGAATTTTCAAAATACCAGGTATCATTACGGTGCAGTAGAGAGTTACAACAGGAGCTCAGGGAGCATGAAGTTTTGACAACCACTTGAAACACTATCAGGTGGGTAGAATAGACGTAGGTATGTTTCCACATAAAGAGAGAGAGAGGAGGGGGGGAGAAGAGCAAAAGCTTTATTGTAAAATAGGCCGCGTATGTGTGTGGTGATGGGGTGGGATCGAGTTTGAGCTAAATATTTATTCTATAAAATTACACAGAAAGTCTTGGTTTCCGTTTCACTTCTTCCTTTGTTTCAAGCCTGACTGACATAAAGTACACACGTGTGAGTAGTATTTTCTTGTACATGAAAGCTCTAAAATACATCAACATCGCTTTTAGTTGGACTTGAATTTATACCAATCTACTTACACCGACATTTGCGTGATAGGTGATAAGTACCTGAACATTCATTTTTGGGGCGCTTTACACTTGCCACAGAAAAAAACGTGAGGAGAGCCCGTTGTTCCAGGGAGTCAGTGAAGTGTGGTGGTTGACGTGCTGCAATAGACGACTCCAGTTCTTGGTACCCGACATAACACAATAATATATATCCATCCATCTCACTCTCCTCTCACGCTACCGTTTTGATGATTTCTGGTTCGATTCCGATCTAGATGATGATGGTGATGAAACATGGTAGTAGTAGTAGTAGTGGTGACGATGATCATCATCATTTTGATACCAAGAAATAGAAACGGTGATAGTGATGATGATGCTTGGAAAGCTTTCGCAAAAAAAGAACATTTCCTGAACCTGAACTATTCTTGGTGTGAGGAATTCCAGCGAAATAATCAATATATTTACACTCGAAAATAAGCTGATATTGCCCTGCTTGCGTCTTCCTTCGCCCTGCTGATGATGCGATACGCTGTTACTTCTATTACTGCCACCACTCTACTTTCAAGATAGATCCCTATTACCGGAGCTGAATGTTCGTTACACATAAAAAAGAAAAAAAGAAGTTACTACA
The DNA here is from genome assembly GCA_027744055.1 of Callyntrura sp. NNG-2020. NCBI lineage: Eukaryota > Metazoa > Arthropoda > Collembola > Entomobryomorpha > Paronellidae > Callyntrura > Callyntrura sp. NNG-2020. The sequence goes on along the minus strand of JAHZNE010007175.1, from coordinate 14,086 downwards.
CTGCCATTTTTTCTTCCTCTTGTTCGTTTTATTATTTTTTTTCTTCTTCTAGTAGCGAGTCTCCGAACTGTTCTATTTATGCTCCGGCAACAAGCCTCATATAATATACCAATGGTTGTAATGGAACAAGTGCCACCAGGGAAAATGAGCAGTCGGAGATACTGGGACACACACACACACAAGTTTTTTTTCGGCCACGTTTTTATGATAGGGTCATATACCGTGTGCTTAGTACAAACTAGGGCAAATCGCGCTATACGGACGAAGATACCGGAGCGGCAGTTGAGCTTCTGGATGATGATGATGATGACGATGAAAGGGAAAGTGCAGCAGTTGTTGGTTGGTTAGTTTTTGCTCCTCGGGTGCAGGAGAATTTGTTTGAGACCGATGCGAGGGCTGGCGGCGGGAACACTGATATATAAGTAGCTATATAATATAATACTAAAATATTACTCGTGTACAGTGTTCGGTGATAGGCCGTCGTATCAAATACTTATTTGAGCTGTTCCTCTCCTGCTTCATCTTGTCTTCGTTTTTCTGATAAATAATCCATAAACACATAAAAACGTCTACATTCTAAAAGCAAAATATCGAGCTCGTCTTCTCCTGTTTTTTCCCTGCTGCCACATGAATTTCTTCATAAGTGTGATCTCTTCGTGGACTACACACTCCTAGTCTTTAGGCGCTGGAATAGTTAAGTATAGAAAAACCGCGAAGCCATTTTTCTCACTAAAAACTTGTTTTCAGAAACTAGCAAACTTGGAGGAAAGATATTGAAAATGTTAGCAAATATGAGTGCCTACGCTACGTATATAACGATGCCGCATACTTTTTTTCTGTAGAAAGCGACAGCTTGCCACAGTTGCCTTTTTTTTCTTTTATTGTAAGCGTCGCAACAAACAACCGCACAAACAGCAAACACCGATTTTTTTCACACCCTTGAATCATATTTGCCGGAATCGCCAGGATTGCTGCGTGTGTGCTTTCATTTCAATTGGGAAGAAGTACGAAGAAGAAAAATCTGATGATGTTGTGTGTGCTCCACAAACCCATTGTGCACGTCGAGACATGAAATAGGCAGTGTACTTTCCCAACACGCTTTTGCGTTTGTAGATTTTCCTCTTGGCAATTTCAACAAATAATGTGCTACTACAAGTAGTACCTCCGGAAAGCAATTCTTTATAACATGTCGTATTGATATGGACCATAAGCACTGATGTTTACACAAAAATATACATACTCTTTGTAGCAGATCTTTTTCAGTTTTATCTTGCGGCCCCCAAACGGTGTCAATACTCGCAGTAAACAAAAAAAAATCTGTACTTTTTCCCTACTTTTTTTCGTCAAAATTACTCTGCTTTATGACTCATGAGCCGTAATAAAACCCTGAAGTGAATTGAGAGACCACAAGTACAAAGGAAAACTGTGCTTTTTAATTTTACTTCTTTGACCAATTCCCCGTAAAGAGCCTCTCCCCTTACGCTGCTGTAGTTTAACAGAGGTAGCGTAAGCGGAAAAGGCCAAATGAAAGTGTATTAAGTAAGTAATACAAGGACACATAAATACATAAATTGCCTATTACCTATCGGTAAACTTTATAATAATGATAGTAGTAGTGGGTAGGTATATATATTCATATTTGGAGGGAATAGAAAAGTTTGTGTAAATAAATATGTGGAACAATGAAACTTGAGTCATTTTTACCTTTTATTCAAGACGGATATCTTTCTGCAGCTTATCACATTTCTTTCCTTTTCTTCTCCCTCGCAATTTTTTTTTCGCTGGAAGTACCTATCATCGTCTGTTCGTGTAACATGCGATAAAGATGGGGAAAAAGTTACTATTTTTTGTTGTCCTTGTGTGTATGCTGCTGAGTGTGTACACAACACTGCAATGGTCCAACTGCCAAACTACTTTCAGTAACTCATTTTGGCATATATAATGCTGTTCAGCTTCTCGCTTCTCCGTGTCTTGGAACTGAACTCATTGTTACTGCTCCATTCTATTATTACAATGTAGGGATAAAGTACCCTCACAGACAACAAACTCCTTGTTTCCTTTTTTACCTTACTTCTACTGGGAATCGGAGATGCTGTGTGTGTAGGTAGGTAGAGAGTAAAGGGAGAAGTGTGTTAATGCTGGATAGACTACGTAGAGCATCAGCAGCAGCAGTCGTTACAAGGATACCGTGTGCATAAGTTGGTCAGCTCAAATGGGCCTTTGAGACTTGACGTCGTTGATATTCTTGCCGTACACAACTGTACATTCACTGTGTGTCGCCCACACATAAAAGGAGTCGCCGTATTATTATATTTAGGCGGTGTGTATATTTACTTGGCTTTAAGAAGAGTAACTGCATCTAGTTTCACGTTGTCGTCGTCGTCACACCGTCTTAAGGAATACACGTCCCCTCTACACTACTACAAAGGCAACCAGCAGCTTTACTCGTCTTTCGGTGCCGTGTGTCCCTGCGTCCGTGCGAAGGCTCTTTACTATTCCTAACACAACCTCAAACTTGTATCCGGAGCAATGGGATGCGGTTTGGAGCACTTATAAACTTGAAAGTAATTCAGGAGAAGTGTTCAACTCCCTCGCGTTGCTTCCATGTAAATATCTGTGTTTGTATCGTCGTATCGTATCATATTATGCACTACAACAACACCAGTTTGTACATGATTCCACAAAGCACAAACAAACTCCGGTGAATGCAGGGAGACACAAACACACCATGTTCAATTTGATGTAGTTTTATAAACCGAGACAAGCAAACTTTTCTTGCTGGATGTGTGTAGAAGGTATCCATTCTTTACGTTTATTATCATAATCATGATCATCGTCAAGACGAATAAACTGGATAAGTGTGGTGTGCCCTTGTCTGTCTCCTCGTCTTTCTAACTTGTCACTGAGGAGAATTGGTTGGGGTCGGTGCGGTAAAAAGAGGTGGTTTTCCCGTAAACTTTGCTCAGAGTACTTTCCTTATACCTACACGTAATAATGCCCCTATAAGCACACCGTCTGCTCGTCTACTCGTCTGCTTCTAAGTAGAAGCGACAAGGTATAAACAACAACATCAGGGAAACCAGAAGCCACGTTTATAACGGAAAAATACAAAGTTAAAATGTGATGGGAACATGAGCATGATGACGATGACGAGTCTAAGGAGAAGGACCATCTCCTTTTTATTATTTTCAACGCAACACATCATCCTAACAACTAATCTATCATTCTCCTTTCTTATTAGCATGTTTCCTCGGCTCGTTCTTGTTCAACATGCACACATAACAAGCAAGGCAACATGGTTAATGGCAGTCATTCACTGGCTCTGTTGGATACAAACACTTAAAAAACTCTCATTCTCCAAACCACTTGCTCCTCTACTCAAACAACTGACTCCACATTTCCAGTCGTTGGAGAACTCAAAATTCTGAGGAGGTACACCATGAAAGAACGCTACAGCGGTCTACTCTGGGTGGCTCTCTTCCACTTTACACGATATCAAAATGTTGTTGTTTTCCTTTTACACCGGCGATAATTCTAGCTGTACATAAGTGAACAAGAGGAGGAGGAGGATGATGATCAGGCGTGTAAACGAGAGCAGGGCACTGCGTTCGTTGAGCAGTAACTAATAATGGTATATCAAAAAGTTACCTGTCGTTTCTATCAAGAAATTTTTACGACTCATCATCGTTATTGTGGCCATCTTTTACTCTATCACCGTCAGAGCAAAGACCAAAAATGTAAAAAGCTTGAGCTTAATGTACGCAGTGCTTACTACACAGTCCTTCTATAACAAGGTGGCTGACACCCGCAGAAGAAGGAGTGAAAGAGAAGAGATGATGTAAAACCATTTTGAATAATGCATAAAAAAATAAAGTTGGCAGCACACAGAGGCAATAAAAGCTTCAGTATTGTATATAAGTAGTACTTTAAACTATTGAAATTCGACTGGTAAATTACACAATACAATATACAATAAATGTTAAAAGTGTTTTATGACTCAAAATCATTTCTCAAGAACTTCTTGGGGGAATTTCGTTCCAGAACGGAAAATGTGTATATGCTTTTGTTTACTAACTTGGTAGCGTCTGGAGGTCTGTTTATTGACATTACCAATGTTGAGGTACATTTTACCTAGTTCAATTTTTGAAACCAGACAAGCCAAGGAGATGACCTACTTTCAGTATTTTCTCTGAGAGTAATACAGAGAATAACAAAACTTAACAAGTTTTTTCTCTACAGCTTGAACAATCTCATTTTGTGATAAAACCGCTGATCAGGGGTACAAAAGCTCTGCACACAATGTAATGAATCATATCTGTAGACCAGTGGCTTGAAAATGTCCCAAATGTCCTTGCAAGAGAAAGAAAGAGGAGACTTTCGTGATGAAAACTTTCCTTATCTCCCCTGCTGACTTGTGAGAATAATTTTGATTTTCTTTCCTGTGTTGTTTTCACTAGAGAATTTGCTTTTAAAAAATTGTCCGTGTGCATGTGAGCCTTCAGCATTCAATGTGTTGTGTGTGCGAGCATGTAGGACGTATATATATGTATGTATGTATACGTGCACAACTGTACATTTAGAAACTGGGAAATGAAAATCTGTCACAATGAACGCCACCACTACTACCGCTGCCGTTATTCTTATTTCCTTTCTCTTGCTTAGTTAAAAATTCTCCTCCAGAATCGCACTGGTGTTGCCATCAGTGCCAGTGCAGAAGAAAACATTTGTACACATCTTTTCGTATTCCACTCCTCGAATTTTCTCCAAAACGGCCAGATGTTTTGATCCGAAAGAAAGAAAAAATGCAACTGTGTAGAACAGGCTTCTTGAGCGTTTTCAACAACCGTCAACCTCCATACCCGAATCCCGAACCGTCTTTTGCTCACAAAGCACCTTTGCACCACGGTTAGGTGAACGCTGTTGCCGCTTTTCATCAGTTCCTTAGAATATGTACATAACCAACCTACATATACACATATACACACCGTCACCCGACATAAGCATCTGTTCTGCTTTTGCATGTTTTTTTTTCTTTCTTCTTTTCCCCTCACTGTTTTCTTACTTCACCACAAGAAAAAAAGAGTGAAAGAAAGGAGAGTTTAGGTAATGTTTGGTTGGTTACTTTTTCCTTTATCAAAGAACTCTGTTATATGCTTTTTTCTCTTTTACATTTTATCTTTTACTCCAACTATAGCTTCAATTCTCCAGAGAACATGCTAACAAGCCCCAGTAAGCAAGTAACCCGGACGTGTGAGAGTGTGTATGTCAGTACGTATTAGGTAGGGAGCAATGCTATGAGAGCTTTTGTGATGCTCCCTGCTTCTTTTCTTCATCTTTTATTTTTTCGTTCTTCCTTTATTCTTCCGCCTCTTCCTCTCGTGATGCTACGTGCTTATAAACTTCACAAGAGCGACATACACTTGGCTTGGTATAGTGTGTGTGTGTGCCCCAAGAATCTCGTCATAAATTATGCATCAGATCGAAGGTCTGCACTGGCACACCATAACCAGTAAGACAGTAGTAGAGAAGAATGAATACACGGAAAGTTCAGTTTAGCTCGAGTACAAAGAAAGAGAGACCTGCCCAAGACGGCCAAGATGAAGAGGAAAAAGTCACTGGAAACATTACTACCACCTCATACCATACCACACTCCTACTACAGCCACGACCACGACGACCAACAATACAGTAGCAGTGCGTAGAAACAGTCAAGTAGTCACTCGTCAGCAGTAATGGTAAGTTATCTACTACTACGACGACGACTACTCCTCTTCCCCTCTCTATATGCATGCGAAGCTTCTTTTATTTTGTTACATTTTACTTCGTAAGTAGGTAAAATAAACGAGAGCTTGTGTCTATCTGCTTGTTCCTAATGCGTAGCTTTAGCCATGTAGGAGTTCATGTGGTAATGCCGCCACTTTGCCCGTTTCGAAAGACAAATGTTTCTTATAAGTTTATATAAATATTCTGGCACACACACGCACTCCGGAATATATAAAGCGAGTAACAATCATCATAGGAGTAGCTAGCTCCTGTGCCGACAAACCGACCTGTCTTCTTGACTGTCTACCTCTGTCTGATCAACATTCTAACAACTGTCTTAAACAAAAATTGGGAGAGAAAAGGAAAAATCTGCTTTCAGAACTGGGTTTGATGTCATTTTTCACCAGAGAGCTGGATGTATAACCAAAGGGACTTGGAGCCACAAAGGAACAAACTGGCATATGCATGATTCCTCGCTGTAAATATGCTTAAAGGATAGGGAACCGATGATGCTTTGCCAGAATGAAAGATCATTTGTTCCGGAAGACCTGCATTGTAATGGGAAAGAAGCTACATACTCAGCTACTTTGCATGTTTTTATCCCTATGAGAGGGCTGAGTGAGTGCACGAGAGCTTTTGCGTTGTTAGTTACACGATGTCAAGACATTACATCAGATTCCTTCTGTCAGGCCAATTTCAAATTATACATCCCTCAAAGGGAGCAAATAGCACCGATAGAAGCACGCCAGTTTTATGTTTATGATCTTTTGCTTACCTGGAATTATGTGTGGTTTAGCCAGTCCACATGGGTAACTTATTTTGTGGAGTATTGTTGCTGTTGACGGTGGTGGGGATGGAAGGTTGCTCAACCTTTCACAGGGAAGCTCGTAGCTGAAAGTCCCGTCACACCTGCTGGATAACAGAGAAAGAGAAAACACAATTATTGGCTTTATAGTGGTAAGCCTCTTATAAATACGTTTTTGAGGTATTTCTACCTACTTTTCTTTCACGTTGTTAATTAAATTATTTAAGTAAAGTAAGCCATTATGTGGCATCAACATCTAATGGCAGTGACGCCAGTTCCTGCGAAATTTACATTATAAAGCAACAGTGATGAATGAATTTTGCACTCTGTCAGCAGTGTTGCGTAATGCACACTTTTATCCCGACCAGAGCTTTTATGTTCTATTCCATTGGCAAATGGTACTGACAGCTTGACAAGATTATTTATCAAGTTTTAAACTTTTTTCAAACTTGTTTCAATTTTTTTACCCGACGAGTTCCCGTGTACCTTTCACTGGAGACTTTGAAACTGCTACACGATATGTACGAAACGCTGCCGAACAAGAGATTAGTCTAGTAAACTGCCTGACTGAAATGAGGGATGCACTATGTACAAAATTCCTTTGAATGATTGAATGCCCTACAGTAAATAAGCAACTGTGCGTCTGTAGTCGCAGTGTGTGTACACGTGGAGAACACATCATCAAAGGTATTTGCATCCTTCGTCTGTTACACTCTGTAGCTGTATTAATTTTTTGCTTGCAAGACTCCCCTGATCGCTTCCACTTACATTATTGTTCCCTTTTCTACATCTTTTCCTAATCTTTTTTTATCTATCCAGGCAATATATCTGACAGTTCTCCCTGTAAGAGCAATCGTGTCACGCTTTTTTGTTCCAGGCACCCTGTATTTTCATTCACAACAATGCTGTTGGCGTTGTATGACTTATGATGAAGATAATCATTTCAACAAACTGGCAAAAAGTGTTGGAGCAGCAAGGAAGCGAGAAGAACATGCTGTGTGCATTCCCCAACGTTTTATGTCTTTTCTCTATACTGCGATGTGAATTTCGTCCGCTTTTCAATAAGGATAAGTTCTGGTTACAGATACATAATGACACAAAATGCTGCTAAAACAACGCAGCAGGGAAATGAAAACAAAGACACGCAGCAACTTGAAAAGTAGCTGTCGTAGAGTGCATTTTACACTATTTACTATTTTACACTTTGTTCCTCCCTTTGTTTCGATATCTTCTACATCAATGGCACACGCTTCAAAGTTGGAGAATGCGGGTGGTTCATGAAGATATATATGTGTGTGTGTTCTTTGTTCGCCTCTCCACTTTGCAATTCAACCCTTCTGTTTTGTCGGTGAATAATTTTCATAAGACTCATCTGGTCCACACACCAATTTCAGAGGTGTATGCATCATGTAGCGAGTAGCTCCCTTTCAACAACTCTTACGGGTTTGAATAATTACGATGTGGTTTTATGGAGAGAGAGAGAGAGAGAGAGAGGAGCACCAAAGTAACTTGTTCTTTTAACTCTCGCCGTGTTTCGTTCATTTTAAAGTCAGCAAAAAACCACACAAATTACGCTTGATTTCCCTCAAAGTCTTCACACGTTTACTCCCGGTAAAAGAAGCAGGGATATTGCAAGGTACTTCCCCCCATCATCACCCGGGCTGATACAGAAGAGAACATTCATTTAGGCAAAGTAAAACGTCAGTAGAATCGGAACAAGAATACCTGCGTATACAATACAGCCCGTTATTATTCATGGGGACGGTAAAAACGAAGCGCGGTTCCTCCAATTTTTCACTGCTTTCGTTTCTTCTGCCGGGAGCTGAAGCGAGGGATGGGGGAGGGAGAGATGCTGCACACCGTAAAAGAAAACACTTTTCGTAACAAGTGCACCCAAGCATTTTTAATTTTGTCCTGAAGCCAGTTTTTCCATGTTTCTAATAAAATGTCAATGTTTCTTCCATGTTTTCGTAAGCGAACGCGGTGGAACGAAGTAATAAGAGCAAACGAAACATCCAAAATGCACAGACAGTCCCGAACATATTTATGCATCCTTCAAGTCTCAAGGAATAATCCAACCAGACCAGAATCGAGTGGTTTTCCCTGTTTGAATCATTCGTAGACTACTGTGGGGTGACGGTCGTCTGCATGTCGAAAGAGTTTCGCCATCATCATTACTACACGTACTGCTTTACATGGACTGACACAGTGCTGTTTGTAGGTACTGCCACAACCAGTAAGTTTAATGTTGATGCACCATGCATGGAGAAAATATATCTAGCACGAAAATACCTCCACACACATTACACTTGCATCATTTTGAAATCGAAAGATATATCAAGGTAAGTGGAAACATTATCGACCACGGTTATGTAAATCTATATATACGCGTTTGCTGCTTTCAGTATTTCAAAAGATGCAGGATTTCACATTCTCCTTGAATTCCAGTCAGTTCATAAGAATTCAAAAGTTTCTTTGCGTTCTACACGCTTCGGTAAACCGCTTGAAACCTTGTAACTTTTATTATCATTATTATTATTGTGGAACTCTCACCGTGAAACAGCGTGTTCATAGCTTGATGATGATAGTGTGTCTGTGCAAAATGAAAACCTCCTTTCTGTAGGTAACTGTCATCAAGACTTTATTTTCCGGTAAAAGTGCAAAATATGCACAGATTCAATATAAAAGTAGACGTGTGGCGGAGGTCTCGACGGCGCTGTAGGCACCGTGATTGAGAAAACTTTTCCGATGATAAGTTCATGCAACACGAATTCTCAGAAGTAAAGCTACGACATAAAATCCAACTCTCTTCCAAATCCAACTCAATCCAACTGAATGTTTGTGTTTAAGTTGACTCATCACTCTATTCACGGCTGAATGAACAGGATATTACAAACCAAAAATTCTACGGAACTTTTTTTTATCAATATACTTTAGCCTATACGACGACGACAAGTTTGTTTACGTCTCTCCAGCGATAGAGTGGAGGATGGAGATGTCCTTGATTTGAAAACGACACGATGATGATCCCGCCAGAATATAAATATACTAATGGCGTTCATCTTTCCCCTATAACAATTTATCACGGGCAACATAATTCCTCCGTTTTGGAGAGTTCTGGAGAGTTGCTCCCCTTTTACGCCTGAAGATCCCTTGATTACAGTCATTACAGGTTTATGATAATAATAATCATCAGCATAATAATAATCTTGACAGTTGAAGACGTGCCTACTTCATTTATATGCATGCATGCATAGACTTTTATGTACCTACATACAGCTGCTTGTAATAATAATAATAACGCCAGTGAGCGTTCGCTCCCTAACAAACAGCAAAATTCTGAGTATTTTACTAATGAAGCAAACCATGCGGTGTTCAAAACGGATGCGTTCATATAATTATTATTATTACGACACGAGTCTCAAAAACTCAAATCATTATATAATTAAATTTTATCTCTATTTATTCCTTTTATTTCTATTAAAATTTTATAGTATAATGACACAGTTTGCAGCTGGGAACAAGGGGTAATGAGGAGGGTGATGATGATACGGAGTGAAGTGGAAGTTGTCTAGTAATATGGTAAACAAGGTGGGGTAAGGGAGGCCTTTTGTAAGTTTACGTATGTAATAGGTATGTATGCCTACATGTATATTTGTATATAAGGATCAGCCAGCAGTTGTTGAACAAAACAAGGTGATACAATTTTATTTTACAAACTCCCTGACTTGTCTCAATCCAGTGTTGCATAAAAAGCCAAAAGTAAAAAAAAACTCTTTTCCTCTCTCGTCTCAATGCTCCCTCCTCTCATATTTATCCGTGACGGAAACATTGATTGATGCAAAGGCAAAAAGAAAGTGGAGTTGGTTGACTTTGACTCTGTGTGAATGAATTACTTTTTGGTGGAAAAATCCAAAACAAGAATCCTTTGACTTGTACGAATCAGCGACGCAGCACTAGAAAATATTTAGTATGTATTAGCATTCCAAGCGAAAAGGACGTATTCATCTTTGTAGCTCAACCGTGACACAGAGACGTCGACAAATTCATATTTTTCAAGTTTGTGCAGCTCTTGTCCAATCTATAAAAAATGCATGATCAGCGGAATGTGAAAGCAGAGGAGCAGAGGAGTAGTACAAGAGAGACGCAGACAAACACAAAGCTCAAAAATCTATCCCGTTCTCCTCTCACACTGACTGACTTAAACCAAGACCCTCCTTGTCATGAAGATGATGTCGAAGTTGTCTCTTTTATTTATGCTTAAAACATGGAACATCATGAAGCCTCTTGGTTCTCAAACCAAACGGAGAGAAGAGAGAGAAAAAAAACGACAAGTGCTTGTCTTCTACCAAACAGTCACAGAACACAGAACATAACAGTAGTAAATGTGTGTTCAAATATAAAAACCAAGACAAAATATGGGAACACGTATCTCTCTCTCTCTTCCCTTCTTTCTTCTTCTGTTTGCCCTCGTGTCGCTTTACTTTACATGAATGAAGCAAATATCCTTAGGCAGATGCAAACAAACACTGAAAGAAAAAAACATCATTCCTTTTTAAAGTGCTTATTACCCATTCCTTTTTTACACAAAAGGGCTGTATACCGGGCACCTAGTCAGCAGCGAACTCGAACACAGCTGTCATTCTTCATTATGACTATTGACTAGAATTCCTAATTTCATTCGTTAAAAATTTATCGTCCGTACGCCTTTGTTAACTCTGCTTTTAAACAACCAAACACTTTATATAATGTGACGGCTTGCCTATGGCAGGGTTTCTTCCACGGCGGAAAAAATGTATGGTAATATTATGTATAATTTTTTTCAAGATGAAAAAGTACATCGAGAAAAAAGAGCCTTTTTTCCACGGATGGAACGGAGTCAGCAAAAATTATAAAATGTCTGGAAATTTTTTATTGTTCCTGCCCTGTCATTGTTGTGGACATTGTTAAATAAAGTTGTAAAGTTGGCAAGTACGTAAAATGAAGTAGCTTTTCAAGGGTCTCCAAATTTTACAAACCCATCGTGTCCTTCTCTCATTGTATCATGTTATATGTATCGACCCTTCACGTATTGTTACACTTCATACCACACAGTCGACGAGGCACCTACTTGTTTGTAAAATACATTACGCAACACAAAATTTTCACATAGAGAGTAACTCTCGATTTTCACAAAAGAATCTCTCTCTCTCTCTCTCTCTCTCTCTCTCTCTTACTGCTTGTTCCAAGGGTCTCTTTTGAACAACAATACCTTCTACAATTTTTTTGTGGGAGGATGCATTTTTTCTCAATCTATTGTAATAGTAGCTATTACAACATCAAAACGATCTCTCTACGGATCATGATGATCCTCCAGCATCCAACAAAACTGCACTTACGCGTGTAATTTAGCTCTCTCCTTCTCTCTTCAAGAGGTTTTTTCGTCGATGGCTGATCTCATTTCAAGATCCATTCATTACAACTTTTCAAGCATGCATACATATACTTATATATACACCCATATATACACGCAATCAAGTATTTATATCTTTTTGCTGCTGTTCTGCTGCTGCTGGCCAGATAAAACATGTTATTTTCTACTCTTGCTCTATTATAATGCAAGATGCATTCAGTAACGCACTAGCCAACACTTACTTAGTTTCAGTCATTTTCCCCCAGAATCTCTCCTTCAACTACCCGTAAGCGCTTCAACTAAATAACGCTCCACAACTGGTGCACCGTACACAATATGTATTTATTATAATGCATACTGCACATGAGCTTGTAAAGCATGTTCATTACGTATGTACATAAAATGCATTAAATTGCAGTGTGGAGAAGCAAAGTTTCCTGGCTTTTCCTCCAGCAGTCTTGATAAAACTGCGAAGCTCGACGTACATTCTTCTTCTGCCGATGTTGTGTGTAGTCATTACAAAGTTGGCAACTACCGTCAGCCAGATTACACATTACTAAGCATTAATTTTAATAAATAATGTTTTGCTAGGGGTCCATGATGCATTTAAACTACGCAGCGCAGAGAAGATATTGTTAGCTCCTTGTAATCTACTCACTCGCAGTTGTAATAACAATAATAATAATCAAAAAGGAAAGGAGTAAGTAAGACGTTATATGTAAGAGTTTCTTCGAGGAAGGAGTGACTCATCAATATTAAAATGAGTTTATGTAAGTGGTTCCGTTTGCTTGGGCATAAGCACGTATAAGCATACTCGTACACGCATCAAATATTACGTAGAGACTTTAAGCGAAAAAACTTATTCAGCGACGCACGGACACATTCTATATATGCGATCTTGGCAATCGTCTTTTCTTTTTTTCTCCTCTCGTCTGTCTATTTTCCTCGTGTGTGTGCATGTAACGTACAAAGCCCTCTTTTCGGATTATTAATGTAACCATTATCCAGTCAAGCCATAATATCATCCCATCCAACATTCGAAAATGCAATACTTAAAGACACGAAGTGGTAGAGAAAGGATGGTGGACTTTTGCCATGCGTGCATCACATTACCATACTCATGCATGCATAACTAAATAACAATAAGTATGCAATTTAACAAAATTTAAATGTAAAGTATATTCATTTGTTCGTAGTGCAGAGCTACACATATTGCGACTTGACGGGTAAGTATTAAACCAATTCCAGGGGAGTAGTTAAAAGAGTGCGTACAATATTAGTGAAGAGAATAGCAAGAGAGATAGATTTATGAACAGGCTGTTGGTGAAGTTTTCCTGACTACCAATTTTCTCTTTTTCGTTGCCATTTAGTTGGCTTTTCAATACTGCTGCTACTGCTGCTTTTGGAAGAAGGAAATCAGGATCAGTTATAAGGTGCACATTTCGCACTGTATATGTGTGTATAGTACTTACACGCGTTGTATTGGTAGGTAAAAGGAAAAGCTAATGAACGAATTCTTCCTTCCATGTAATATGCATGCAAAGTAATCATTGCCGGGTGCTGTAATAATGCATGTGCCTACAAGCTATAATTTACTAGTCCCATCCAATTCCAGGCAGCAATAAGAAGTTCTATACCGGTTGACGACGCAACTCTCGCATTTTGTTCGAGTTTTTTACTGGCTATTTTGTAAATTTCGGCTAAGAACCATCATTTGCATTATTTAGCGTGTAATTTCAAAGAAGAAGAGAGAGTAGAGTCACGCTGTGGAAGTTTTCTTTAAACACGACTGTTATTTTCGTGCTACAAACTTTATACACACCCGTCGTAAAACAATTTATATGATGTTTGTAGCAACACGGAGTTTCTACCTAAATATTTTCGCATGTCTTTTCATGTGTCACTTTGGATTTTACAGCGCGCAAAGAAATCACACCAGACAAATCACAATTTTACCTTCTTGACAAAACTCAGTTAATGAACTCATTTTGATGAAAATTTCAATTGTAATATTTAGCTTCGAATTCCCCTATTAAAATGCTTTGTTTAAGGCCCACTTGAAATTGATTCAAGCTCATAACAACCAAATCAACCAATGTTAACCTTATGGGAAAATCAACCCAACT
>JAHZNE010007174.1:0-49781 GCA_027744055.1 Callyntrura sp. NNG-2020 | reverse complement strand
TGTACAACTGTAAAAAAAAGGAAGAAGTGTGCTTTTTTACGATTACGCGACGCCAGTCTCATAAACAGTGTAAAGTACAATGCCACTTACGTATGCATGCATCAGGGCGATCTCAAAAGACAAATTGAATTCATAATGTGGTTAAAAACGAGAAAGTTCCTTGACGAACGGGAGAAAACGCGAAAACATGACTGTGTGTGCATAGCCCTGACATGTGAGCCATGAATCACCATCATCATCATTCTCCAGAGATTTCGTACAACTCTAACAGGATTACATGCTCCATACATAATACAAACGCTTAATGGCATAAACTACAGAGGCTTTTGTTCTAGTCACTGCTTTCCTCTTACTCAATGCATTTTTCAGGTGCTTCCCAATCAAATGTAGTTGTTGGTTGGTTGGTTGGTTGTGAACCGAACAAGCATAAAAGTCGAAATATGAGCAAAAGGGAAAAAATTGTCAATGTCACTTTCTCCTTCCTAATTATTTCGTTAACAAAAAAGCCCTACAATTTATGACAGTGCTAACTGCTATCCCTGCACTATACTCGATCCTTCTCGCTTTTCCCCTGACCTACTAAATAGCTCTTAAAAACCATTGCTTTTATACCGTAAGTACATGTTTTCTACAACAGCGCTAATTTTATTAGTTTTAATTAGTGCCAGTTTTGTTCTTACCCGATTTTGCTTGCTGTGTGAAAGAGGAGAAAAAGAGAAAACAATATTAGAATTTCCGCCACACACAAATAATATTAGCACGAGACACATACGAGATGAGGCCAGAAGAGTCATTCCCAAAAAACAAGTGATATTCACTAGAGCAGCGAGAAAATTCCATTAGAATTCTTTTTACGGATTTTCCTCTTTATCTCGCTGTATAGTTGACACGTTTTTATTTTTACATTCCCTTCCACTACGTCCCCTTCAAAGAAAATTGCAACTGCCACTAAATTACATGCACGGTAGAGGGACCGCGCCGTGGTGATGGTGGGGCCGTAATCCTGGTGCCTAAACACACGGGTTTTGAGTGTAATGGGAAGAAAAGGACTAATAAAAAACTGGTTGTGTGTCTTTCTCGTTAAAAGAGCCAACATGATCGCACCATTAAAACTTTAAATGTTGCGAAGGCGCAAAAAACTTCATTTTTCCCTTTTCCTATTGTGTTTTTTTCTAGCTTCTTCCCTCGATCTCTCATACTTTCTAGTTGTCATCCCTCTGCTTCCTCTCGTATTTATTGGTTATGTAGGTAATGTACGTAGCAGTTTGGTATGGTGTTTGGTGTACACTTTTACGTGAAAAGGATTTGCTTGCTGTCGTCCTACAAAAGCACAGCAATAACTTTTATTTCGCGAAATACATTTTTTGTTCCGGCTCATCTGAAAAAATAAACATTTCACGCCTTCCGTAAAACATTAAAGCAACTGCAATAGCAAAAATCCTTGACGAGTCTGGGGGAGAGAATGACTAGAATAACACCAGAATGTTTTTTCTTCTTCTCTTCTCTTCATTCACGCTGAATGAATGCGCCTCTGACATGGGTTTCCCCAGTGTGCCAACCGTCGTGTTAGGGGGAGAAAAATCAAACGGAAAGAAATAAAAGGGAATTTTTCATGTCAGTTTGTTAAAGATCAATCTTTTATAACAGCGGCTACTAAAATTGTTATTGCCCACAATAAATTGGAGACGGCCATAATTACTAGTCTGACTGGGGGTTTACGACGACGACGGCGGTGCGGTACAAATGACAGATTTTGAAAAAAGGACTCTTTGAGACATCAATTTAAATAAGAATGGGCCATCTCGGTGTTGTAACAAGTAATAGAGTGGGGGTAGCCCCAACACGACAACATTTTTTACCGCCATAAAAATTTTGAGTTTGCAGATAAATAAAAATAGAGTGTAAAGGGACGGAGTCATTTGTTTAGTTTTTCCCGCTTTCCAGTTACAAACCGCGCCTTTTTATCAGTGTTACTGTCTGTCATTTCCCAAACGAAACAAGGCGATTCTCTCTCGTTTCAGACCACACGCTACTACTACTACTACTGGGCTCAAAAAACGACACACTTTGTCATTACTATTATTACTATCATCGAAGCTAAAAAGCCATTAAGCATTAAATGCTCACATTATATTCTCTGGTTATTACCAAAATTCCTGTGTAGTATTACAATATCCTTTATTTCCTTCTGTTTTTTGGGAAATACTCAAGTGCCATTATTCACGAAGACTCGACTCAGAGGAGGATGGTGGAGCAGTTTGTGTAGGTAAAAGTAATTATCACTTTCTCTGTTATCTTCCTCCTCTCTCCGAAATCTGCAGTATTAAAAGCTGTTCACGTCACTGCGCCTTTAACTGTCCCTTTTTATGCTCAATATAGTTGGAAAATTACAAGGTAATGAAAAGAATTGGTAGTAAAGTTATATATGCGGAAGCTCGTCTTGTTTAGGGTTACACGTGTACTTGGAGGAAATTACATAACCACAGAGAGAGAGAGAGGAGAGAGAGAAAGAGAGTAGATTATGTCATGTCAAAGGAATGAATGCAAGAGCAATAACTGATATTAATGTTTAACCGTAGAGCGGTAAAAGTTGTTTAATGGTTAAAACCGCATCTTATATAGAGACTCATTGGGACGCTTTTTCATATATATTAGTTGACATTCTTTTTCCCGGTGTGAAGTAATTTAACGGCTTTATTTTATGAAGGTGCGCTTTGGCTGTTTGTCCCTCCGGCAACTTTTATGAAGCTCTGGCTGTAATACTATTCCAATCCTGTTTTACATCTCGAATATTAAATAATTTAACTGTGGTCGTTAATCTTTGTTTTTAAAAATTTTAGTATTACTAATACTATGGAACTTGGAGGTCTATACGAGCGATAGACATGTATATAATTGTGGGGATCCCGGAACTATGTTGCAGATCTCCCCGCGTTACTTTCATGCAGCATGACGAAGATTTATTGTTGTCACTGTCATTCATTTGCCAAGTTTTGAGTCGTCGTCGGATCGTATTAATGGAGGAAGGGGAAATTGACTTTCTAGAAAACATTCTGATGTTCCAGGAGACTGGGATATTGTGTCCGACGACAACAATATCTTTGTATGGCAAGAACTGTCATTTTGAAAGCTATTTTGTCATTACCATTATTTTCATATCATACATAAGTCAGTCATCTGTCTAATTTTAAGTGACTTTCCATTATCAACTCTCCATCTCTCTGGGAGGAACTTACTCTACAAAAATTCCCAGACAGCATGAATCGAATCATCCTAATATGACGGCTGTTAAGTTTCCATCTAATAGTTACAAATCGAAAAACGTCATAAAAGAAAAAGTATCTTCAATCAGCGACATGGAAAATCCAGATGGATTTCCGGCTCCACTCAATCTTTAAAAAAGGATGACGGTAATAACAGTGAGTATATAACCAGTTCTCTCTAACCCTCATAATTTCCCCGATTCAAGTTTCGTTTCCGTCCCTCAGCAAACTAACTCTCCTGCAGTACACAACATTCTCAGCCCAGTGGGCCGGGCTTTGAAAAGTTAAAAGGAATATGAAATGCTACCGAAAAATGGTGGTGGTGGTGGCGCACACTTTCTATGCAATTAGCTTCAGCTTTCATACCGCACTTTTCGATCCCGTAAAGGACAACCAACCAGACAATTAATGTAAGTAGTTTAATGCTTATAAAATGGAACGTACTCCTCCTCCTCCTCCGCCATTTTGATGATTTCTGTTGGGATATTTACCGGATTATTGTGCCCATAATCTTTATAATAACAAGAGATTATCTTCCGTCGGAATGAAACAACAATGTCGAAATTTTGGGTATAATCATAAAAGATAAAAGAGACATAATAAAGAGAAGGTAGCAATTTTCCGAAACAAGTTATACACAAGTCATACACACACACAAGCTGCCTCAATACAAGAGCATCATCATCATCATCATCATCATCATCTCCAATTTTCCTACCTTTGTCTCCAGTTTCGGTGTCTGCTTCCAGATCTTTTGTAGGCTGCCTGCTTTCTCTCCATTTCTTTCATGTTAGCCTGATATCGTTTCATTTTCACCCAAGAGCGGCCCGCTACGTCATATGTGCACCAGGCGGTGATTACCAGGGAAAGAATGACGAAACACGTACATATCACCAGCCCTGAAAAGGAAAGTATTTTCCGTGCGATTTAGCAAATGCAGAACTTGATTTAGCAGAAGAATACACACATATAGATAGCGAAGTAGAGAACATCGATTTCAGGAACTGCCACTCACCCAACATTACTTGTTTCGTCATTATGAGATCACATTCCATGTAAAACTTTTTCATCCAAGCAATAGAAAATCCGGACCAGATCAGCTCAGAAATCAGGGTAACTACGGAAATTACAAGGAAATAAAGTAGAAAACAAACCAGGCTATATTGGAAAGCATACTCCAATTCCTGTCAGGTCACGCAAGTCCAATTTCCCTGGTTTCTGCCGTCGTTCGCAAGGTATATGGCACGAAAGGCAGGGAGGCACGTTATATATACTTGTGTGATACAAAACCGTTACCAAAAAAACCTTCATATCGGCACTGTTTTCATTGGTCTAAATTTGAGGTACTCTCTCGGCTTTGTTTCCCCGTTCCCTAAAAACTCCCTAACAAGCGGATAGTTGGCCGAACAAAAGCTGTTGACAAACTTTACTACATTGCATTCTCTTAAATTTCCCAAAAACGCACATAACCTTCTACAATAACTTTCCACATGTGTAAAATTTTGGTGCCACCGAAATTGGCTCTGCCCAAAATGGAGATGGTATCCTTTTTTTGTTTTTCTGTGTCTAACTATTCATAACTACTACTCAAAAACAGTAATAAGCCGAGTCAATATGAGAATTTTATTGCTTTAGGCTCACTCCTAAGCAAGACGTGCTATCGTGTAGATTTGGTATTGGTTTACCCTACTTGTTAATTGGGTATAATATTCATTTTACTACAGTCGGCAAACCTGATGGGAAACGCGAAACGAGTGCTGCCGACAAACTTTTTCTAGAAATTCCTTCAAACTGATTACCTGTTATGCCCTATATAACTGCCCATCCACGACTATATACAGGAGGTAAAGGTTGAGCACAAACCGACACGAAAAACAAACCAAAATGAAACCAGAGTTGGTGTAAAAAATGTACATATTTTTTGAATGGCTGAATATAGGACACGGCATTATAGGAAACAGTCAGTCTAAGACTGCCTTATTGGATTATTAGGTGCATCGTTCCTTTTAGAAGTTTAAAAACTCCTGCAAAGTCAAATAAATGAGGGGAACTGTTAACGTATGTAGTAACAATGAAGTGGCTTTAAACATGAAAATGCATATTCAAGGCAGGTAATTATCTTCATATGGTTAGTGCATTGATACGCGTAGATACTGAATTTAAATACTGCAGGAATTTATGTAAAGGTTTAATTGTTCCGCGTTTTATAGGGTTAAACGAACGGTTCATCGCGACCCGGGAAGTGACTAGGGATGATGGACAGATGGAGAACATCTCAAATTTTAAAGGAACATTTATATAAGGTTGTGCTATGCTATAGCGTCTCATTTTGGATGTGAATTTATTATTGCTACTTACTTTCGCAATGACAAAAGAGAAGTTTGTAATTATATGTTATATGCATGTGTAAGCCCCTTGCGTACCGCCACAAGAAGGCTGAAATGAAGAAAGTTGTGTTTTGAACAACCTCTTAATTTGGATGAGTGTCTATCAAAATTTAATATAAAAAGTTCTCCCACACATACACTTGCACGTCTTGTTTGGTGGTGAAACGTGGTCACGTAGTAGTTGGTAGTGGTTTTGTTTTCTATCAAACATTGAGCATGTGTTGCTGGGGAAAATGGGTTTGGATAAAGAGGAGCCCGAATCTGAACAACTTTTCGAGTCACTACTTCGGCTTCGGCACAGGTAGAAGGTAACAAGTATTTCGGAACGTATGTTCAAGAGACAATTCATACTTATGGCGGTAATAACGGCACAAAAACTGCTTTTTGTTATCGGTGTACTTTAGAATAAAATGAGACGAACACTTGGTACTAGAAACAAAAATTGGGGGGAAAATGATGAAAGTTTAGGGGTTGCACAGAGAGAGATGATATTTTTATTTGGAAGAAAGCAGGCGACGTTTCAATAGACATTCTGGCTAAATATAATATATCCTGTGCGTACAAAAGGTAGACATATATCCTGTTGATGCCAATTGTGGCTTCAGGGAGATTTTTTATTGGATTTTCACATTTTCTCTTTGCAAAGTGCGGGGGTTAAAGCTTACCTGTGACACTTGACCTGTTAGGATGCAAGTAATTTTAAAGATTCTTACGAAACCCGAAGTTACGAAAATTGTTGCTATGTTATGTTGTCCCGCCTTTCTCCATTTTTAGTTTAATGTTGATGTTTTATAAGTATAACCTGAATTTTGTTGTATGTACATAAAGCAGAAACATAGAAATTTCCGATAAAATACAAATATTTTTTACAACGAATTATAAGATGTGATTGTGAGTAGTCCTGATCCATGATGGTGCTTTCACCGCTGTCAAAATTCTATAAGCAATCTCTACATAGAAACCAAACATCCTGTTTTGTACATTTGTTGTTTGTGTAGTTTTGTGTAGAAAAACCACATTTGAGGCAGCTGGAACAACCAGAAAACCGGGGCTACAGATGCGACAAGAATATAAAAGCACCCGGTAAAATATTCGCGACAAGAAGTTAAAACCCTTTACCATTTTCTTAAAATTGCAAGCCGTAGCAGCATCAACGTTATTAATGAAATTTGTTTGGTAAATACCACACAAAAATATATACATACTTCAAAGCGAATGGTAACCATGGTTTTGGTTGACAGTTGATCTCCACAGGTGAAAGTTGGTTGCATGGAGCCCTTTATCCTTGCTACATTTCCCCCTCTACATTTTCTAGAACGCCACATTTACCTTTGCTCATAAAATCCGTAGTCAGCCATGCAGCACTAGTTGTTTCTGACCTTCTCTCATTCTCTCTCTTGCATGCATCAGCGAAGCGAACCTTTTTTCGTTTTAAAAGGAAGACAAACGAATGCTCCAATTACCTTTCTATTGTCCCTCACCGCTCGTATATTATCTCGGAGCTGATTTTGTTTTCATACTCTTTTAGCTTGCATTGTCTCACACGGCGGCGCTATACGTGCTGCTACACTAAAAGCAATTAAGCGCTCAACCGTGAGACTAACGAGTAATGCGTTGACAGGATTACTTTGACAAACAGTCAAAGTGACATGCTCAATGAGAATTTGAACAAAAAAACGCAGATACACGCTTTGTCTATCATTATGATCTGTCGTGTGTGATTCATGGGAAATTCGTCGAAATTACAATACAAGAGTATAAATTTTGCGAGTGTCAGAATGAATTATTTTTTATTGAAGAGATTGCACAACCCAAGAGACGTGATGTATTGAATGCGTTAAAAAAGAATATTTTAAGGAATATCACCATTTGCAAAATGACACGTTAACCGATAAGAATGTTTCGAGGACTCTGGGTTAAATTCGTGTACAGACATCGTGTATTAATATTTACGGATGATACTTTCTCAAAAGGTTGGAGTGTTTCAAAAGAAGCCTCGTAAATACACAATAAATCACGAATAAAATTGGTCCATTAATTCGGCTGCTGGAAGATATTAATTAACGATCAATTAATTTGTGTCTCCTTTTGAAACCGAAAGATTTTACATGCCGCCCTCATCTCCCAACTACGCTACCCCTTTTCCTGCTTTTGCCAACCCCAGATATATTCAACATGAACCTGAAGGAACATTTCCTGTTCATTAAAAAGCTGAAAGCAGTAAAAATACCCCCTAAAAATGAAATTGTGTTGTGAATAAAAGAACATCTTATGCGAAAACTGGAACAGAGAGAAATAAGAAATTTAACTGCGGTGGAAGTATTTTTTGCTGCTGCTAAAATTTCATTTTATTCCTCCCCATAAAAGCACAATGATAATAATCGTATTACTATTTTCTTTATAGTGCGTACTTTCCCTTTTGTTTCTACAACCAGCAGCAGCAGTAAAAACGAGTAATGGAATGACTTGAGATATCTGAAGCACGTTTTCTTCAGAAGCGCTTCCATGTAAGCTTTCCTGTAAATGGCGCTTATGTAACGGTGAGTGAGTGCTTTTTTTATACAACTGAAGGACCACCAACAAGTAAAATTGAAATGGTCGTCGACGTCGTCGTCCTGGTGGTCATGAAACAGGTACCTGTGTACTCTCTCTGTGTGTGTGAGTGTGTATGTATGGATGTAAAACTCTCTGGTTGCAACAGTGGAGGAACGCGATAAATCTACACATAATATTAATCATAATAATATGACATAGTATGATACGGGGAATAATGTACATTACAATACAGATTTCATCACATTACGTTTTTGTCGCGCTCTGACTACGAGTCGTTGTTGTTAATGTGCAGTCGCATCAAACTGTATAATAATATTGTGTTCTATAAGCAGAAGCTCTCTTTGTATCACGTCATCTTTGAAAAGCACAAAGCGACGGCAGTATAATACTTTATTACGTGAAATGGGCGGTTGGTCGTAAAATAAAGTTTGGCAAAGGAAAACTGGAGAAAGGAATGACAAGGGAGAGATTTATGACTGCGAAAGTTCATTCCTT
Source organism: Callyntrura sp. NNG-2020 (assembly GCA_027744055.1). Lineage (NCBI taxonomy): Eukaryota > Metazoa > Arthropoda > Collembola > Entomobryomorpha > Paronellidae > Callyntrura > Callyntrura sp. NNG-2020. Next base: position 41,080 of record JAHZNE010007174.1, on the reverse strand, counting down.
CATTCATTTTGTGGGGCTGAAGAGGAGAGAGAGAGAGAGCACTAGAGCAAGCAAACAGTTGCGGTATTTGTCGCACTACTACACACACACTGCTTCAACCTTACCCCGTTGCCCGTGTATAATTCTGGGTAATGTTATCGTTACGAGATTTCAACTAACGGTGGTATAATGCACGTTACAACCCGCTTTTATTATAACATATGCAATGCACACCAAAAAATAAGTGGACAACAGGCACCGGCAGTTCAACTGAATAAATAACGCTTCAACAGAATATTCCACTTGTTAAATTTGAGCGAGTAAATTCGAAGAAAATTTTGGGTTTTAAGTACCATTGCTCTGTGCTAATGAGACTTTACCGCGCTGCATGCTCCTACACGAGACCCATTTTCCCCCTTTTCCCTGTAGCGTTTTTATTTCATCCCCATTATTTCAAGAATATTCTACAATGTGTATGTATCTGTGCATGCCTTGTGCGTAGGCAATAAGTATGTAAGCAGTAATTCTGAGAGGGAAGCAAAAAAATATGCATGGATAATTACGATTTTTGGTAAATCTTTGTTTGTTTATAAAAAAGGGTGTATGTTCGGTTCAGTATCACCAGGGCTACAACAGAGAAGTCACTGCCGTTATGGGAGGGCAAAGAATCATGTGCCGACCAATAGTATGCACACGTCTATTAAAAAAGTCCTTTCCTTTTGTGGACATCGTTGCTAAGGAAACCTTTTACGTCCTATGTCACTGACTCACCCTTAGTATTTGTACACGAGAGCAATGGCCTCTTTGTGGGGTATCAGGGAACTAGGCAATCCCCGTATTATCGGGAGGTACCTGCCAAATCATCGAGTACCAGGACCTATAATACCTTTGTTGTCGCCATTATCAATAACAGTTTTGTATCACACATGTTTCTTTTCGTGCATCTTTTTCTCTAAATATACGGTTTCTCGCCGCCGATATACATAAATAAGAACTGATCACCAAAATGTATCGAACATTCTGATGAGAGTAACTTTTTTATTCTGGAAAGAGCAAATGCGTTGTTATAACAGGCCTTGCATTGGAGTATCTTCTATCTTTTTCCCCAAAAAAATTAAAGATCCGGTAGGATCAAGTCGACTTACCGAAACGAATATAAATCAGGTATTGAGCAGGCTTTCTCGGAGCATCGTTGAGTATTGACCCTCGGAGGGAAATTATAGTTAAACTGAGCTCGATAAAAATAGACGCACTCAGTATTATCAGGATCGAACCGATGATTTCCAACACGTAGGCCGCACACACTGGCTCCCGCTTGCTCACCGTTTCATAATCGATAATGAGGGCGATCACTGTTGTTATAAACCTGGAGGAGAGAAAACCCAAGAGAAGGTATTAATTAATTTTAATAATAACAAAAAAGCTCTAAGCTTCTATTTAGCGTCTTCTACTCAACTCCTACAGTTTGATTACCCGGCTGGAATTTCTTATCGTTAGAGCTTACTCCTCTGCAGCCAATTGTTTCCAGCGAAGGCAAACACACAATAGGCAACACCGTTTCGTACTCTGAGTATAATTAAAATTTCCCTCCATTGTGTAGCAACAGTACAAGGGACTCTCTCATTGACTGACGTAACCAGGATGAAGTCTAAAATAAAGCGTTTTTTCTCTTCTTCTAAAATGGAAAACTTTAAAAGACTTCCGGCCGCTTACCATGGACGATGCACCTCTTTTTTGGCATAAACCATTTTCATATCATTATGTCGTGCTACCTTTTACTATGTATAAATAATCTCGGCAGCTGAGAAAGTTAAACAAACTGTTAGTGGAAAGTGTACACAGCAGCGGAAAATCCCGGCGCCCACGAAAAAGCAGCGTTTACGACGGCAACTTTTTAAACTGTATTATTCTGCCCTGTTTTGCATCACTTCTACTGTTATCCTGGGTAAACGAATATCAAACATGCATTGCGTTTGTTCCTTGCACGGAGAAATCAACTCTCTCACACTTCCACAGAGGCGCGCACACAAACACAGGCCCCATTCCAACAAAATGACTCCACAAGACTAGACAAATAGTAATATGTATACCAAGAGAGAGAGAGAGAGTGCATATGGGAAACGGAGTCTCTACTTGAAGCTGCTTGTCATGCAAGATAAGGGTTTAAATGGAACATTTGCTGCAAATTTACTTTTCCTTTTTCCATTTTTTACATTTCCCTGGGTCTAATACGTAAACTACGTAAATATATCACTACCACTACGTAGATTCTATCAACCCTCAGCTTGACTACTAGATTTGACTACTTGACTCTCTCTCTCTCTTGCAAGAATAAGTTAGAAGGATGTATGTACATGTGTGTGTGTGATATGTACTATGATACGATGATCACGGGAAAGATTTTATACGTATTTTTGGAAAGATTCCACTTTTGCTTTCCTGAATGAAGGAAGACTCCCTCTTTCTGAAACGCAAAAAATAGGAAATAACATATAAAAATGAAGAGGGCGAGCAGAGAAGAAACTAACTTTTTTCACGAAATGTTATCCCCGTTTTTCTTTTTCCTCGTCGTTTCCCATTCTTTCTCATTTTCCTCTTAAGAGCAACACTGAAACATTGGATAGTTCAAAGCCATTTAGAAATGAGAGGCAGTGGCGCCTTATCGATAGCTGATAGTGATGACAGCAGAAAATATTGCTTCTACTTTTTTACATGTTATTTTCATTTTTGCAAACAATACATGCTAGCGCCATGCTTTTAGTAGAGGGAGAGAGAGGTAACTTTTGCTTTAACGCAGTCAGCCATACATATGAATTGTGAAAAGTTTTTAAAAAGCAATTCGACTCAATATGGCAGACGGAGACAGGAGACTCTGGGAAAAGAAAACGGAGTGTGGCCTTTCAGCGGGAGCGTTATTGGGAATGATGGCTAATAAACAATTGAAATTGTGTAGCTTAAAGGGGACTGTTTAAAAGTTCAAAGGTTTTCTTGGATGGAATTGACGCACAGAGATTTTCGGGGAAAGAAAACTTGCTTATTTTTTTGTAGGTGAGGATTTAACCTTGCTTTTTGGGAAAGCATGGAGAGCCCTTTTGTCGGAGTAACAAGCAGTGTTGAGCGTGACGTCATATTCCACCACAGGAGGAGGAGAGGGGGACACGCAACCAATCAATTCTTTAGCCACCTTCCAACCACCACGGAGGAAATTTGAGAAAAACTTTTCCCCACTCAGCGTGGTCATTTTTAATGATGTGGTAGAGACGCCAGTCGGGAACAAGTGAAGCATCACTACAATTTTAATCTGAAAAGCAAGCAAATGTGCGGTAAATATGTGAACAACTCCAGCGTTGCTCCTTTCATCATCATCAGTCCGAAACTGGGAGAATCGGGAGAATTAACGTCAACAGCAGTGTGGCGCGACCATTTTGTAATTTTAAAATTGCAACAAACAAATCACTCCGTACTTTGTGTAACTTTAGGCATTAATAGAGACTCTGAGAGTGAAAGAGAGAGAGAGAAAAACCCGGGGAATTTGTGAAAAGCAATTTTCTTGTCCACATCGCTTATAAATATTTGAGTGGCATATTTGTATTCAATTCTGCATCCAACTGTATCAACAATGCCGTGTATGGTGTACGGGCGGCAGAGGAGGCGGAGGAGGAGGACGGCTATATAAACCCAGAGTTTACGAGCAGTGATAATACTGTGAAAATTCATTTTCTCTTGCCTACAGAGCCACGGTTGGGGAAGAAATAATTTAATAGTTAGCTTATAAGCAGCCTCTGCCCTCCTTCCTCCTATATTTACGGTATTACAGCTTATCAACACCCAATTTCGTGAGCGATCGAGGTAGTATTGGTCGAGTGGGAGAGCAGGGGGAATTGAGAGCGAGGCACGGACGTGAGAAAAAAAGAAGAACAATAGTTGCCACTTAACTTTTTAAGTGTCTTATTTTAAAACATAACAGCTTCCCTGATAATGAACACACGCTGCACGGAAGAAGAACGGGAAAAGTACCTTTTGCCCAGAACGAGTTGCTCTCGCAGTGTGCCTGCCTACCACTCTGTCTATTACATTATCTATACAGGCAGGAGAGTTGACAGCGAGCGACATGAACGTAAACGGACTATGAACTTGTAAAAGTGAATGGGCAAGAAGATATTGACTTTTCCAAGTCTTGTCACACAGAACGTCCAGCAAGTGGGTAATAATTCCGGGCGAAATCCAGTTACCTACCTACAGAGAGAGAGAGATGCTTTTTTACCTTTTCTAAATCTTCCCATGACATGTCTATTTACAATTTCGAGACAAAACTGGAAACAACAAAATGGAGATGGTGCTCCTCTTCTTGCCTTCTCTTTCCTGCTGGAGTCGAGTTTTCCACAGTACAAAGAACGGAGCCAGAGTGTAAAACATCTCGTATTGAATTTCTTCTTTCGACTTTTGCCATCGGAAATGGGGGCGTGCTGATATGACCAAATAAAACATGCTTGTTTTTCTCTTTATAAAAGGGAACAACTAAAACCGTGTCGTTCAAAAGAGTCCTGGGCTGAAAAGTAAATACATTTCACGCTCACGCCACACTCTTTTTTTTAGGAAGAGGCAAGAAGGAATCTTTGAGTAATAGTTTTTTGTTGTCAAATAATAACAATAATAATGTGCAACACACCAGCGCTCGAAAAACCGAAGCTGGGATGCTTAAAGATTGGGAAACTTTTATACAGCCAGTATTGGACGCTTACGTCCTTACGCGGGTTTCTGCTTCATCTTCATCATCATCATTATCAGGACGTACAATGCAATAGGAATGGAGCTCTCTCCACTACTTGCTGTGCTGCGTGCCGGCTGCCGATTCCTTTTTCAAAATATTTACATTTATTTTTTTATCTTGTCTGTCTGTGTTGTCGCTCGTTGTTTGCTTCCAAGAAGAATACTACACACATACACACATACTTCGTTTCAGGCAAAGAAAGCAAGCAGTTGGCATTTGATGTAATCTTGGAAAGGAAAAAAAAGTTGGCCTTGTGCCACTGTCAACTTATCATCATCATCATCATCGTCAGTAGCATCATCATTCCTATGGATGAAGATAAAAAGAAAGGGATGGCTGTGTTGTTTGTTTCCGTCGGTATCCATTCCTCGTATTGTAATGTAGATACACGCCGGTTAGCCCTGTACTGGAGAAATGTCCCCTTCACCCGGCCCACTTGGTTTAATACTCTTAATGCCGCTACTGATACACAGTCTGGAGATAAAATACCTGATATGTGTAATGATATCGTTTGATTACTTCTGATTTGATAGTATTCAGGGAGTACAAACTAGCCAAATTAACCCCCGCTACAGTTTGGGGGAGTTAAGATCAGTCACAAAAAAGTTGAATCTTACCGTCGTCGTCGTATAATCAAATTTCCCGAAGACACAGCCCGTTGCTGGAGAAAGAGGAAGAAAAAAGCATCCTGCTCAGCATTGCAGCAGCTGTGCGTCTCTTTTCTTCCTTTTTTCTCTTCTCTAACCCTTGCATGTGTTGATTAAGCGCATTTTGTAGTCGAAGTAAGTAGATAGCAAACATAAAAAATTCTGCTTTTTTCTTCTTCTACCCAACATGCATATAGGCAATTGGGGAAGCAGCAGCATGAAATAGGAAGTAAATCCAAAGTCGATGTTTGTTCTACAATAGGAAACGTGAGGGAAAAAAAGAAACTATGTTGTACGCAACATGGCGAGTAAGGGCCTGAGTTGAATGAAACTCAGAAAAAACCATTATATTCCCTTACTGCGCGCGTGTGTGTGTCTGGACGTGATACTGATGGAGGCTGAGACACAAGAACGAGTTCAAACTCTACATTAGGGAGAGCAAGGTTCCTTATGGTTTAGGCAATTCCGTCTGTGGAGCCGTCCCGCCGGCTGTAAACACTACACAGCTCGTAAACGGGTTCAACTTTGCATTACTTGGGGAATCGATTCCCCACGGGTCTTTGTTTGTGCACCTGATCCTTTCACTCCGCCGCACATAATAACTTTTATACGATAACTCATATATACACAAAAGGGTTTTAAAATTCCGCCCATGCTGACCATATGCGTCTATGACGCCTCCCTGGCGGGGAACGGGCACTAGACACGGGAAGTAATTGTAATTTATGTCATATTTCGTACAAATGTGCCACTAGGATACTTCATGACTTCACATACTGAATTGCATTTCGATGAAGGTTTTTTTTTAAACGCAAAATCTTTTACATATGCGCTACCCAGTTTTCTCTACAAGACTCTGTTTTGGACGGGTGCCATGGACACAAACAAACAAGAACCGAAAAAATTCTGTTGTTGTTGGGGCACCACCACAGAATGCAGTGCAATTAGAATGCACTGGAACTGTTCAGAGAGCTAACAATAGAACAACGATGAAAAGACGGAAGCTCAACCAAAATATTTTATATCTGCCTTAATATGGAATAAAATGAAAATAAGTGGATCAGACAAAAAAAGAACCCTAAAAATCTTAGCCGACTTGAATGGTTCGGCAAATGAATTTGGAAACTGAATGAAATAAGCAATCAAATGGAGGAAATGACAGTTATGATAAGACCTGTGTCATTGCCGGGATTGTTGGGGAATGTCACATAAACGGCGGCGGCTCTAGTATAGTATAGGATTTTCTGAGGGGAAGGCCAACGCGGAGAGAATTTTGTTCTTGGCGTTTTGTATGGAAGCTCTAAACGACATTCCATCTTTAAGTACTACAACCCATTAGGGTGAATGTGTAACAGAGTGACTTATTTAATACCTAAAGAATGGTTTTTATGGCTCTTTAAAGCAATGCATTTAATACAACAATAGACGCTCCTCTGTCGACGTTGCTGAGTAAACTCCAGTTGTTTTATTGGTGGTGCTGGTGCCAAAAACCAAAGTCAATATTCGATTATAACACAGTTGGACTGAATGGCGACGACGACGATGCAACAGCACACAGAGCATTACCAGTGTACCAGTACATATTTTTTTTCTGTACTCCGTGAAACACAACGGTGTGGTCGCCCTGTAAATTTCCCTTTGATCGCTTGAACTGTCATCCGGAACTGGAAAAGCGAGAGAGGACCAGGAAAAAAATGCTGGGGAAAAGAATACAATATTCGGCGAGAGAATGGAAGAATCCAATGTTGTTAGCATTGTGTAGGACTCCTACGAAAAAAGGACTACAACTTTAGAGCATCGACTTGTAGTTCAGGAATGTTCTACAATCTAGAAATTTTTCAGGATAGATTTTTTTTTCTTCTGACGACGACGACGATGGAAATAATGATGACGATCACGACGACCGTGACATTTTCGCTGTGTGTGAGTTTTTTTCCGGGAGGAGCATTGCTTTTAGGAATGGTTTTGTCTACTTTGCTGGTTGGAAAAAAAGCCAAGCTACTTATCACCACCACCCTTCAGCTTGTGTGACAATGAGACGACGCTGTCAGATCACATCACAGACAAGTACACAGAAATTCTGTACATGGTGGATGGCACGAAAAAAAGGAATGTTATTACGGCCTGTGCTCAGTGGAACGTGTTGAAATTTAAATATGACGCTTATGTTGTCGGTTCATAGTTTCAATGTTTTTGATGAAAAATCCTTTTTTATTTGTTTTCGTCCGACGACGACGACGACGGGAAGCCAGGCTGGCTGTACTCGTGAAAACCGAAATCAATATGTAATTTTGTTTACTCTCTAGGATATGGGATACGTGAGAGATCATCAAATAAATAAGAGGAATACCAATAAGTAAGTAGACTTTTTTTAGGTTTGTTTCTTGTAGGGAGAGAAGAAGCAAATTCATTCCGGACAAAAGTTAGGGAACGCGAGTAAAAACAAGGAGAGAGGAGGAGGCGATGTTCAATTTCAATTTCCAACTAAATGTCATTATTTTTGCTCTTTTTTTCCCTTTTTTCTTTCCCAAATCGGAGACTCCTGAAGCATATCAATTTTCAGTTCTATTTTTTTTACTACTGGTACGACGATCCACTGGTCGTATTCCATCTCATTGTACGTTTTGAAATGTTTACAGATCGTTCAAGGATAAACATAAGAAGCAATATATCTGTCCAATTTTATTGACTATAAAAAAGTGAATTTTTCTCTCAGCGAAACTATATGCAAGGCATATAGATATGGCAAACATGATAATGATATTCCCCTCTTTCCGAAATCTGAAACGATTGCCGGGTTTGGTACGACTGCCACTATAATAAATATGTATCACTACACTTCACTTCACAGTGTGCTTCCATAAACTCCATTACTACTAGTACCTTTCTTCTTGGCAGTCTCCTCTTTCCCCTCCTATCCTAAAATACAAATGCACTAACCACATCGAAAATGAGGTCATTTAAAATTACCCAGGCTGAACTTGCTAAGTTACATTATCACAAATTGAACATCAGGCACGACGCATGGCACGTACACTCCTTTTCTATTCCTGATACTTGTATAGTTATTATACTCCTCATCATCATCATTCTTATCATCGCAATTCCAGGAATGTACTTTTTCCACATCACAGCATCACTCCCAACGACTATTCAGCGCCACTTGTCTGTTTTCATAAAAGAGTGAGAAGAGTGAAACAAAGAATCAATGATTCAAACACAAGGCTGCTCCACACCACTACCACCACCACCACCACCGTTCAGAGAGAAATCTGCTGTTTATGCTTCTGCTGATGGCGATGATGGTAAGACGACACACACAGTTCCAAATTAATTTCCTTTCGTCGTCATCGTAGCGTCATCAATGACGAACAAAAGCAGGCGTTATTGTTGTTGCCTGGTGAAAAAGGAAATAGTACAAAAGCTCTCAAGGAGTGCACAGCCACGGCATCAACTAGCATCAACGTTTTGAATGGGCCTTCTAATGACTCCTGCACCACCACCACCATCACCGTAGAGCGGTGCTGATGGAAGAACCATGAATAATTCAAACAAATAATTCCTCTCCGTATAAATACGTTCTTCAAGGCACATCGTCATCATTAAACGCTCTTCCAGGTAATAATAATCCATTTTCCCCTGTTCCACCCTGTACAGACTACTCTTATCGAAGGATGCCTATTTAGGGGTCCTCCACATCCTGATACAGACATTCACATGCCTATGTTATAGGGGTAAGGCAGTGTCGAGTTTCTTTTACATGAAAACGCTTTGAGTTATTCGAATTGTGTTTACTCTCCGTGAGCAAAAGCGAAACAAAGATACACACATTGAGGTGCACTGAATGGCAAGGATTTTCTTCGTTTCCGCCGAGCAAGATTGATGATTAACCATTATATTGATGCAGTAATTATAAAGTTTTCTTTGGGAATTGTCGTCAGTAAGGAGCTATTTAATTCTGTGCTCAAGAAAGGAAAATGTTCAATTTCAGTCCGCGTGTCTCCCCTTTCCTGGGGCAATAATATACCCGTATAGGGTTGTATGCTCTAGTTGACATTGGAATACCGTTTTCCTAATCGTAAGTCAATTACTCTCTTGCATTTCCTCGTACGGAGAAGTATCCTCAATTATATAGACTGGTTTAAAGAAATAGCACTCACTCAGACAAATTAGCATGTTCACTTTGCGGATACTATAAGCTATACCTACGACGACGAGGAATATTTCATACTTGGGGAACTAACGAGTTTTGCCACCGGAAAGCATCATCCGAGGAATTAATTAATCAGGGAAACCTAAAGATTCGGAGTGTATGTGGGAGCCCCGAGATGGAAAATTTGAGAAGTTTACCGAATTGGATTCATCAGCACCGCCTCATAAATGTCGGTTCATCCACGAGCAACTAGGTTACATCTATCCTTTTTCTGGGGAGAACTTGAAATTATGAGGGAGCTGCCATCAAAATGCAGGATTACTTGAAGGAAACTTTACCCCGTAATCCAATGCCTGAACCCAGCCCGGAGTTAGGAAGGGCAGCAACCACACATTGTTGCCGACGGTCTCCACTAGACTCTAAAACCATATCTACGTGACACCTACTCTCACCCTCACAACACACGTCATGTTGCCCAACTATCGGTCATGTTTTGTGTATCAAACATTTTCTCGTGTCGTCGTCAGCCGGCAACAATCTCAAATCTCGCAGTAATAAATACATGCTTATATCACCTATTCATCAATTATGCAGAAACATAAACCGTCGTTAATCCCTTCTCCACTGTTATTGCGACTATCTATTCTTCCTCCCTAGAGCAAAACGTTAGAACGACACACCGTCAGTCCTTTCGACGTACACCTTGCACCATTTATTATGTAACATGTTTCTAAAATAGCCCGGAGGGAAGCGTAACGAATGTAAAAGTATCAACAAGAAAATAGCAAACGAGCAGTATCAAAATCTTTATCTCCGCGCTGTGTTCACAATGCTGGCATTTTTGTTTCTCTTTTCGAGCCTCCCTCCTTTGCCTTCCCTTTTTACTGCCAGTTATGAGTGTATCTGCATTTTTTCTGACGTAGCATTACTCTTCCTCCTTGGTAAACCCATCTTCCCTTTTTCACTTTCTTTTCTCCTGTCTCTCTCCCTTTGCAAGACACTTTTCGAGATGAAAAACGCCATAAAGAGCATCCGGTGAACCTACAACCCCATGCAAATTAACAGGAAAGCGGGGGTAGGGAAGCATTTTGTTATATTTCTGGGTTCACACCTGCGCGTATTTTTCTTTTTTTTTAGTTAGTGCCATCGGGAAGAAAATACAATTGCCAAAAGCATTTATTCCCGCAATGTAATATTAACTTTATTGGGCATTTTAATAAGAAGAAATTCAAGGGCTTCGTATTTTTTTAAAATTCTAATTACCAAAAATCAGAAGATGGACAGGCGTCAAAAATCACCCAAGGCCACTACCAATTTAATGACACTCGAATAGTTATAAATGCAATATTTTAAGTATGTTTTGAGTATTGATGCTATCCCTATGAGACACCCTTTAAAAATATCGCATTCACACATATTGCATCCTAATACTGTGAGCAAGACAAGAGTACACGCCATTTTTTTCCGTTGATGGCCTACGATAACAACAAAAGTTACAAATATATACATACACCCCCATATAAACAACATTCTTGTTCATGTCTTGCGTCCTCTGAATAGCTGCTTTGTGTAGCCTGTGTAAAAATTACAATATGAGCACAGCAGCAATAATGTAGAACAGTCCCTACAATAATAGGCTGTAGAGAGAGAGAGAGAGAGAAAGAGAGAGAGAGAGAGAGAAAGGCGGTAAGAAGAAAGCATCACCAGGGCAGTTGATGTTGCCATATGATATCAAATGTGTGTAAGCATCTGCGGTATATTGTTCTTTTTGGAGCACCAAGCAAAGCCATACTTGATGTCTGAACCCAACTAGCCAAAAAACAGAGGAGAGGGAGTACGGGAAAGAGAGAGAGAGAGGAAAGGAAAAATAGAGATACAAGCTGGAGAACCAATAGAAGTTGCGTTAAATATTGGAAAGAATAAAAAACCGGTACTCACATATTACTTCCTCTATTACACATTAAAACATAATATGTACATTATGCATGCCGTTATATCCTCTACCCAGAGAGAAGTTGACGATGTAGTAACGGCGTGTATATGTTTATATACCTACATATACCCTCCCGTTAGAAGACTGTGTAGCAATATATTACAGTTAAGCCAGTTATGACTCTAGTGTGCTGAGTGGAAAGAAGAAAGAGGAAAAGTTTGCTGATGCTGTCGCTTTTTTTACTCTTTCTCCCTCTCCACGTTTCTCCTCCTTTCCTCTTCTCTCTGCTTCCTTTTCTTCATGGAGTTCCACAGTATTTCATGGAAGATTGAAGGAATGAAGAAAAGGAGAAAAAGAGGTAGTCATAATGGAAGCTTATATAAAACTTGGTTCAGAATTATGATATTCCATCTTACTATGGTTTCTTTGAAAACTACACACACACACACACACACACACACACACACAAATGGAATCCAATGCAATGCTGGAGAGCGTATAAATACAGTGTGGCAAAGGCATTGTCAAAATGGCGAATGTATCTCATTCTCTCGCTCTTTTTTTGGTGGTGGTGTGTGCGTGGTGTATTGGATGAGGAACAAAAGTAGAGTAGAAGGGGGAGTGATGCTAAAACACGTTTCAATTCGACTAGACTCACTTTTCCCAGTACCACCATCACCCTACCAAGCGAAATTGTGTGCGGAGGAATGAAAACGTCAGCTTGCACAGTTTTGATCCTAAACTCGTGCTGGTTCCATTCCAACTTTTAAAAAGGAATCAGAAAAAATGAACGCTTGTGTGTGTGTGGGAGAGAGAGAGAGAGAGAGTAAAAAGGGGGAATGATAACAGAGGCTCTTGTTCTCCGGTATTTTTTCCTTTACTCCTCTTTCCTTTCTAGAGTCCCGTTACTATTCCTACCGCCGTGTATTATCATGGCATCAACTATCAACTGTACCGTATATACTACAGACACACTTTACAAAATACTACGTGCCTGGTTACAACGGAGGAGGAGAAGAAACACAAAATTCTCTTCTGTGTCTACGAGTATATATTATATTTTGGCATTCGATTTTAGCTGGTTGGATGAGTTCTTTCTCTCTCTCTTTCTCCCTCCCCCACCCTGATGCTCCCCTGGATGAGAAATCTTTCGGGAAATTTGGTGGCACGATTCACACTCTCTATTCCAGGCCACAGTACAGTATGCCGTACCGCAATGTCTGACTGACATTCAGTTCTGAGTCAGTGAGCCTACCTCTCTCCAAAAACACACGAGCTACTTTGAGTCAGTAAGCGTGATCATCGTGAAAGGATAGTGTATGGACGAGCGGAAACTGGAAGTAAACAAAAAACGGGACTGTTGTTGCTTCTCTCCGTGCTTTACGTTAGTAATCACAATCAGTTTTAAAAATTACAGTTGCGATCATCGTCATCATCATCATCATCAACCTCGTTGGAGCATTAGGCACCCATCTAACATTTGCTTTCTCTAAAACAACCATCTACTCCCCCTCCTCCTCCTCTCCGTGCGTTTCACTTGCTTCACACAAAAAGCTTCACAAAAATATAAAAAAGCTATTATCATTACCATAAAACATTCGCGTAGCATTATCGTCTCTACGCTCTACTCCCTCGTAGCAAACTAACGCAGAGAGAGAGAGAGAGAGAGAGAGCGAGATAATTTAGCAATCTAAAGCAGTAGTGGTGGTAGTGGTAGTAGAAGTAGCAATAACAAGCTGCTGCTATAAGTAGCCAATATGAAGCATATGAAGTTACGTATGTAAACTATCAAAACAGACTTCAGACATTTACTGTTGAGCAAACTCACTAGACTATTGCCACCGACAATGTGACCACCACACTGCCACTGTTACAAATATCCCCTGTACCGCTGCGTTTCGCTGGTTACTAGTAGTGCTAGTTACCCATTCCAGTGGGACAAAAGCTCATTTCACTACTCAGCTACTGACAGGACCACCGACCGGCTACTTTCCTCTCATGTGTACATAATGATAGACAAGGCAAAACTGGCTTAACAAATGGTCATATCAGTGCGTAATTTATGTGTGTGCATTTAATGTTGGTGTGTTTGAACAAGAATTATGTGCACAGGGCTTAAAAATGTATGTACTTACTACTACTACTATTATTATTATTATTATTTTTAGTATTATTGTTATTATCGGGAGATATGCGGACCAGGGAAAATGGAATACCAGAAACATGACGGTTTCTAGAGAGAGCATCCATGCGGGCTCCCCCCTCGTCATCAACCACTTCATTCATTTTTCGCTTTCATTTCATTTCTACGATGATGAAGTATGCAGCTGCAATTACGTCCCTGGAAAAGCACATCGGGATGGAGGATGATGATAATGAGCTGAAATGGTGCATTTATCTATAGTGCATTTACATCAGCGCGTCTGTCTCTGGAAAAATAGCATTGTTGCCGCTCCGCGATAAAAGTGCAAGTGAAAGCAAGAGAAGCACTAACACATTGTAGTTAGTTCGTGTAGTACGAGTCAATGGAGGAGAGGAGATAGTGGGGCACATGTGTTTTAACTCACCGATGATGATGACGATGCTGATGCTGCTAGTCACTAGTCGGTGGTGTAGTATTACGGATGTTTCGTATCTCTCGCCCAACCACATACTATACTAGTCAGTCGTCTGAGAAATAGAAAGCAAAGGCACTCCAGATGTTGCCTGTAACTAAGTTGTCTTGTTGAGCTGAACACACACACAGACACACACACACGACACTCAGAAATTTCTTGCGAAATGCCGGAGTAACGGTGCTTGTTCTCTAGCCGGCTAATAACAAAACTCCACTTTAATCTTTCCACCGTACCGCCGCGATTATGATATCTACCCTCCCCTTTCGTGTTTTTAAACTCTCCTCTAGAGTCGCGTCGTCGTTGTTCTTTCCTAACGAACAGGACATCAGAAAAATTGAGCTGTGAAAAGAAACGAAACAATGACAAGGAAACGGCACACAACTAAAAGGGAAATTAAAGATATGGCGCTTGTTAGATGTTTGGCCCTTAGATCAAACACGTGTAGGGATGTCGGGCGGAACAATGTAAATTTCTTGTGTCGCATTCCAAAGTATTGAGTTCCTTGTCGAGAAAGGCGAGGTGTGTAGCCAGACACACACTTACAGCATAAATTGGGGCGAGTGTGAAGCTTCCTGCCTATCACTGTTTTCCAAATGTACAATACATCAAATGTGAGAGAAACATCTCTCTCCGGTGTTGTCAACAAATTCAACTGCATTTTTAGTGATAACAAGGAACGGAAAAGTACAAAGGCTTCCTTCATCCATTTAATTATCATCTTTTTTGTCCCAGGCTTCCACCCTGGTTGAAGGGAAATTTTAATGTAAAAGTTTTCTTGGGCAACGGGTACTTGGGGGGAGGGGGAACAGGGTGGCGGATCGTCGCGAACAAAAAATAACTATACATGCTAATATTTCAATCCTTTTTCCCTTTTGTTCTAAATTCTGTCAACGACAAAAATGAAACTTCCAATATTATTTATGCATCCTTGAGCGAACGTCTCGTGGAAGGGCACCCTCAAACTCGGAATATTTCCCTTTTGGAGCAGGTGTCGCTGATGGAAATGTATTGTTATCTATGGTACCCTACTCCGGTTTCCCCTTTTGGAAAAAAGGCAGAGAGCTTCGTTCTGAAGAAAGTAACGTACCTGATGCAACGTTTGACATAAATTCGTTTGATCACTCCTCCAATTTGACGAGGGTACACGTAAGAATAAAAATCTGTTCCGCCGGTAATTGTGGAGCTTTACAGTTGAGTTATTGAATTCATGTTCAAACTCTACTCCTTTGGTCACACAAACGGTGTATAAAATTTTTTAGCTTGTTCACACACCGCGATAGGCGGGCGCATTAGAGAGAAACGGGTGTAAAAGCTGTTATGTTTATTACTATAATTTTGTGCATTTTCATGTCATGCGGCGAATTCAGGGTACGAAAGTAAAGGAAAATTGAAGTCGGGAAACACTGGAAAAAAATTCGCAAGCCGTGGGGAACTGACTGTTGTACAGCATCAGCATCATCATCATTTGAAAGGGAACGTTGCTGTAGTTTTAAAGGTAGAACCGCTCAACCCGCGTACATTTGGCCTGTTTTTAGGGCTACCAGAGCGTCGTTGTGCTAGTTAAACTACACGGCATTCACAGACTTTCGTGGAAAATAGGTAGAAGACAAGTAAGTCGTTGAAAGCAATTATTTGTCACTTTTCTAGTACCCTTCTGTCAGCGATGGCTCATCTCGCGAAGCATCCATAATTTTTTATATTAAAAACTGGAGAAAAATGAGGAGAAAGTCCGTTATTACGTCAGTAGCAACACGTTTACTCTCCTCCGGTTCGGGGACAGCCACACAGTTATCATAAGGCAAATCGAAATGTCTAAACATACGTACGTGAATTCCAAACATTCCTTTTTCTATCTGAAAAGAACTCATTAAAAATATGTGGAGTAACTCTCGTTTAGATCCGCAGTGGTATAAAAGGCAAGAGCGCTCCTACAACTTTCCGTGCCGACATGCAAAAATACACGGCAATAAACTCCGTCATTTCGTTCGTTTTAGGATAAAAATGCCATTAACAAAAATGCGATGATGATGATGACGACGACGATGTCGATGTCGATGGTGTAGCCTGACTGTTTCATTTATTTCTCCAAAATCACAAGTACTTTCCGCTTGCCCGTTTTCCTCTTAATGGTGCCGTATTTTTTATCCGAAAAAGTTACAACCAAATAAAATGAGGGAAATGGATTCGTCGACATGATGAAAACGGGACAGAAAGAGAGAGAAGGAGAAATGGTACAAGTTGGTAATGTAGAATGGAGAATAAATTTCAACACCACACATGTAGCAGCCGGATTTCATAGCGTCCTTTTGGCTTCAAATTTAACTGTCACAGATACAGATACATTATCATGGTCGTGTCATTTAATGAGAACAGGGAGCAAGACTCATCTTTCTTCGCATGAAGGCAGTCCACGGGCCGGGACCAAGTTTTTTTGTAGTAATGGTGAATAGTGATTGTGGTATTGGTCTGATGATGGTAAAAGTAACAACGGCAGCAAATGTAGCCTTGTAGAAGCTGAGACTCGACTACTACTAGACGAGAGCATCAGGGGAGAAATGCGCATAGAGAATCAAAATCTTTCTCTTTCACACACCTACTTGGTCTCCCTCTTTGTATTACTTTTATGTAAAGTAATGCAAGCTGCGTTAGTTGTTACTTTCAAGCCATGGAACACTCAAGCTGTATCCAAACCTGTATAAATACACACGCCGACAGGGCTTGCATGGGGAAGGGAAGGCAAGAAGGAAAAAAATGAGTCATTCTCTCACTAACACACAGGCAGAGTGGAAGATGGTAAAGAGAAATGGAGAATAATGCGCTACCCTCTACCCATCTCGCTCCTTCTCTCTCTCTCTCTCTCTCTCTCTCTGTATCTCACTCACCATATCCTTCCTCTCTTCTTTTTATCCGTAATCCATTTGAAAAAATTTATGGGAATCTGTAATGTTAACCCTCTGATACGGCAAGTTATTTCATAAGTAGCTGATATTGGTATTAGAAAATCAAAAAGTACACACTATTTTTTTCTGACAGACAATAAATATCCTGATCGACCTTACGCCTCTACTCCAGTCGAAAAAGTTATGCTGTAGCCGCCACTTCCAGGATTGTGTGCGCTTGTTATAAATATTTGTAGGGAAAGGGCTAGCCAGAGAGAGAGAGATTGGAATAGAAGCTTGTGGAGTTGTGGAGACATGAAAGTATTTTCTCCTTTTAAAATGCAAAGTAGTGTGGGTTTATTATATGAAGCTGAATGGAAATGGGAAATAGTGACGTCTTGACATGATCTGATGCGTCAATCGGTGTGTAGGAAACATATATATATGCGACGTGAAGTGCGTGAGCATATGATACAAAAGGTAAAAAGAGAACGACGGGTGGGAAAGAGGGATGGCAGCAAAATATTGTAATTATTTCAAATAAAGGCAATGAACAGCCATATCATGACGAGATCAGTCGTTAGATTGAGCCAAGTTGGGCATTGCTCGCAGTAAGAAATGGTTTATTTAACAAAAATCAGGGGAGAGCCAATGAAATATTTATAAACTGTCAGCATATCATCTTTCACTCTGTTGACGATCCTCGCTTTCAATGCAAGTTTAACGACGTGAACTGCATATCACATGGAGCATTATATAGGGAATCAGTAGTGCATTTTTTTCTCTCTTTTGGAAAGAAAGCGGAAAATGTGCATACATATAAGACACACTTTCAACGGCACATTCACATGGTTCGGGTGAAAGAGATAAATGGACTTCCGTGGAACACATCAACAAATTAAGGGCAGAGATTTAATCAAGATGTAGATGTGTATCACAATTTGGACACGATGCCAACGGCCATTTAATGATTTAATTGATGTGTCCTCTTTACGTGCACAACTTACCCATTTCCGTAGTTGGTAGTTCACATTTTTTCTGATTTACACATATACATATGTTTTTGCAGAAAGGCGAGTATTCAATTGATTTTTTTAAAATATACGCAATGCCAGCCACACACACAAACATTAGGGAGGGATGCAACATGATACTGCAAATGTAGTACAGTATATAGTACTCTTTCTAATGGAAGGCAGTCCAATCCGAAGTGTGTGTGGAACTCCCCATATGTTATGATTATACAAATTCACTTCTTAAAACTTACAGTATCAGCTTATGCACGAGGTCCCAGAAATTACATACATAATGCAAATAAGGATCTATGGTCTGCGTTCTAGCTAGATTTACGCGATGGCGTTGGAACAACTTGCGTATTTTACCTTATAAATACGTATGAAACTTCCTGTGCATAAGTAAATGCTAGCAAGTGTGGTACATTTACGAAATATTTTACATTGCCATCACCATCAACACACAGTCAACAGTAAAGAAACTGAAAGAGTGGGGAAGGTGTTAACAATGGGATTGACTCATAATTTTGCTAGTATAGCTATCTATGTACAGGCGTTAATATAGGCAACGCTCTTCTTTAACAAAAAAGGTTTTGACTCTCTACCCTTTTTCAACTATAAACTGTTTGTTTGCTTTAAAGAAAATAAAAGATACGCATCAGTTAGTTAAATGCTACAACACTGCTGCTCCTTTTCCCATATAACAGTATGACGTTCTTTCCAAACCTTTATTTTTTCTTCTTATGAAACGAATAAATAATAGTTTTCAAGAGAAGCAGGAAAATAGAATATTTTATTTTGTGTCTTCTCAAAATCGTCCTTTTTCACAATTTTTACTCGCTTCGATTCACCAGAAACGTTTTTTAAAAGATAACTACAACTTACGCTCTGTTTACTTTTTACATTTATTTCCTCCCCCTGGCATCATTTACTTAGGATGTACGAAGGGTATTCCTATAAATAATATTACGTAAGATTCAAAATATATCTAACGCGACGTTGCTTACAAGAAATCGCTTTTAAAAACTTGGGAAGCAAAAGTATTGTTGTATACCAAAACAGAAGAGAGACGTTCTCTTCAACGTTAACAATGTATGCATTTGTTCATCTGTAAAAATCCTATTTTGTCGGGGTTAACACTTCTCGAAAATGGAAAATTTTCATCTTTAGCGGCTAGGGGCAACACTCCGACAACGTTTGATGGAAGTAAAGTAAGTACTTTAAGTGTCCGTCTATTAAATGAGTCTACGTTCGGAAATTGCTTATCCTTTAGATTTGCCAGCGGTGGAAAGTTGGATGTCGTTGAGCAAGAAAATCACCTTAATTTAAATCAGTGCTGGAATTTGATCACAGTTTTGATTGGTTTAGTATCTGGAGGAGTCGTACGAGATCAAAATTTGTAGATTCTACTCCATCCAAACAATCAACCATGAATAACAAGAGTGGAATTGAGTTTTTAAAATAGCATTATTTCTGCCAGCGGTTAAAATTACTTTTCATATTTCAACTTTATTGGTCTGTAACAATGTTACTGCCAGTGTGTGACGGATTTGCGGATATAAAAACGGAAATGGAATTCTAATATAGTTTATCTATCTCTGATGGTGTGGAACTATATAGGCGTTCGGTGTAAACCTCTGAAAACGTTTAAGGGTGTTTATTGCGCGTTTTGGTATCAGCATGTAATGAAGTTGGTGGGAACCTTAAGTTGTCAAAAAGGGAATCTGTCGCTGATTGAATTCCGAATTGAATTTGAGAGCTGTTCGCTGTTCGCTGTTGTTGGGTTTAACGATTGTACGGAATTTTAAGGGAAAATAACTGAAAATAATCTCCTGCGGTGAAGAGACATTCGCATACAGATGAAAGCAATGGGTCGTTGTCGTTGTTACTATGGATGGAGTAGCGCTCATAAAATATGGGGTAAACGAGAGAGTAGCTGGGGAAAATGCACAATTTCATCGCCATAATCCCGTTGAATAGGTAGCATTAGAATCATAAACAAAAATGATTGTGGGATGGGATTGGATGTGAGAAAAGATCAATTTCCGCTGGAGTTTTTTTTCTCTCTCTCTCTTTCTCTCGTGGAACACACTTCGTATTTATTTTGGTTTTTGGTGGAATGGTCTGCGCTGAGGGCTGACGGTTGGGGATGTTAATAAACGTTGAGTGAGTATACATGAAACACTACAGCTACAAAGAGACCGCTGTGTTGCTGCTGGTGATGAAGATTTTCTTATATTGGCTGTCAGAAAAACTCAAAAAGTCATAAAAATATTCATTTGATGATAAATTCGCTCTCCTTTTTTCTTGATGTTCTGCTCATGGGTCTGTAAACGTTTGAAGTTACGTGTTTTAGTGTCTACCTATACGACTTCAGTTCCTCTCTCATGTTCGAGGAACAGAAGGAAGTCTGGTTGATTGAAAGTAGCAACTGGTAAATGGAATCTAAACAAACGGTAGCGCTGCGACGGCAATGCAATATTTTTTTGGGAGGAGGATGATGATGATCTGTTCATGTTTGAATGAGCCTTCTGATGTTTGTGGAGTCGAGTGTTGCCCAGACTAAAAGCGAAAAAGAAAGCAATAAACTTCAACGCGAGGAAATTACTCTTTCTAGAAAGGATAATGATGGCAGTGAATAAAGAGAAATTAAATGAAGAACTGCAACTGTTCATCATTCTAGGGCTGCTGTCTGTGATGGGCAAAGTATGGAGTTTTACCTGATGTTCGTTAAAAACACAAACACATGGAAAACTTGTCGTGGAAAACTACTCGTTCAATTTACATTTCGGGTTCCCAAGCAAAACATCATAATCAGTTCTAAATCAGTGCACTTATTTGAATGCCTGTAAATATCAGAGAAACATGTGGGATGTTGTGTGCACTCTGTGACCACTTCAATTCCCTTGAATACATAAAACAACCTTTTATGATTTTTTTTTCAAACAATTTCTTCAGTTGCTAATTTCTGTGAGTATTGCGGTTTGTGGTATATTCCATGCGGTATTTGAGGTTGACAAGAGTATATAAGGATCGGCTGGTGGATTTCGCAAATAAATGTACACGGTGAACGTATGCTGCCGACGGGTGTGATTAGCGAGGTGATTTTTCTTTGTGTAGGATTTATTGCGAATCACTTTTTTTTGTTTTTCATACTTCAGCGAGGCAATCCAAGCGGCAAATTTTGAATTACGTCATTTTAGGGGCACTGTAAATGCACAACGACAGGATAATAGATGCGAATGTCCGTAATATAAAAACACTTTGGAATTTGGGATCATAAAGTTTCTGTATAAAAGTGGTATATAAAAAATCTTGCAGTATAACAATGTTTGTGACATGGTGTCTCCCGTTTTTAGTGTGTACGTTCTAAATACACCGAAGCCCCCTTTAAACGGATTGGCTGAACTATGCGATACTGACGGCAGGGATCGTTTAATGCTTTTATAAATGTACTTCAAAACGATCTGTCCACTCAAAAATCTACTTAAACTCACAACTCCATCCAAATCCTCTTGATCTTGATGTACATGTGTACGTCAGAACGACTTAATCTTATTGAGTGTACCCGCAGACATGGGCGAAAGTGTAAAAATATGAGATTTGTTTGGATTTGGGATTGTAACCACTTGCACAACATGTAATCGTATGAAACTCCTTTTTGAAATGTGCTATTCGGAATGGGAAAATTGTTCCATCCAACATTATTATCCAAAGCATCGAAAACCAGAACATCTGTCAACGGTGAAGCTGACAAGGAAAAAATCCTTTTAAACGAAAGGGATAGCAGCGCGAAGTTTGAAAAACCAATAAAGCCAATTCATTAAATTTTTGGTAACTCATTTCGCCCTGCTTGTTCAGGTACTTCTTCCAATTAAATCCCAGGCAAAATTTTTAATTGCTAACTTTTATTGCCAACTAGAGGCGAGCCCGCTAGACTGTAGTTCTGAAAGTGTAAAAACAAACCAGTGTTTTTTAAGTTTTTCAATTAGATTGTTTTCAAGTCGTGAAGAAATAAAAGACGACGTTCTCCACTTTAATGGCATTTTCATCCTTTGTTCTTTCTTTTATAGTGTTTTGTCAACGCGCCATTGTTTCGGACGGATGCGCCAAACCTCTTCCTTCTCTCCCAGTTATTGGAACAATTGCGAAGCGCCGTTTTGTAAGAAATGCTCATTTGGCGAAAAGTCTTCCTACTAAATCTGCACTATCTGTCGGGTCTCCTGATATTCCTTCCCTTCAATGGTAATGGAATGAAGGGAAGCATGTATACAAAGGAAGTCTGCCATAAAATAAGGTTGAATGCTATCTTTTGAACGCTTGTTTTCCCATTTATAGCTGAAATACTAACAAAAACGTTCAGAGCGACGCAATGCATCTTTGTTATTGTTTCTACCATGATGTTTAGACGTATGATATTCTTTTTATGGGAGCTTTTGTCTTTTCGTAATGAATGTGACGGGCTAAAATTTTGAGCCGACTAGATAGCGTCTCCGTCAAATTGCTACATTTTCTGATTCTGCTACCATGTAACTTACCTGTAGTTACACAATATACACACTACATGATTAGGGTCAAGGAGTGAATGAACTTGCTCACTTCGGTATCATGTGTCTTAAAACTTGACAAGTTGCTTGCTACTTATATATAGCGTCGTTCGGAAAGGACAACTTCTTTACTCTACTCGTCTGTCAAATGGGAAAAATAATCTATAGTGAGTGGAAGCGAAATACAATCCTCGCTACAACTTGAGAAGATTACAAAACTCCTTTTTGTTGTTGTACACCTCATCACGTCATCGGAGAGAAAATTGATCTGACATCCTAGAATAAAAGCCCTCCAAGCACTCATATCTGATATAAAACATATACATGTCATTCCTGTACGTCTCTTGTCGGGAACGGCTCTTTTTCATGTTTTTCCGCTTGTAGAGCCCCTTCTAATTTTTGCTGCAGGATCCCCGCAAAAACTGAACTTTGCTAGGAGGAAAGTTTTAATTAGTTTAATTTAACTCCGTTTTGCCAAAATATCTGACGAAATTGGTGGTCGTCGAGAAATTTTGAGAATTTGTTCAACTATTGACATAGTAGTGCTGCCATAAATAATTGTTTTGTTACCATTTTCCAAAGGCATTGTTTCTCTGCAAATTGCTCTCGTTCTTTCCCTACACCTGTTTCGAAAGATATTTTTATTCGTAACAACTTCCGCGACAGCCTGGAGAGCAGCTGTTGCTCCAGTTAATATCAATTATTATCAGAGTGAAGGAGCGCGGGGATAAAATAAACGACCTGATTCTTTCAACTCGACTCCAGTATGAATCAACCCATCTCTACCACCACCATGATGCGTCCATTGCATACCATACCAGCACCACGTCCACCACCCCTTTATTGCCCAGAAAATTATGGCCAGCGCGATCTGCCCCACGATACTTCCCTATCTTCCAGGAAATGCCGTTGTAACAGAAATAGTAACATTTTTACGTCACACCCGCCATGTGGAGAGAAATGAGACCAGAGAGAAGAAGCAACATTTGCAGGCTACCAACGAACAAGCCCTAATAAAATATACGTCAAAAAACTAGAATGATCATGGCAGTTTACAGTAACCTACTAAACCACCAGTATGCTCGTGTACACAGATACACACTTACTCTCATTTAACTGGATACCCTGCTAAACGTAAACTTTGGCGTAAAGACAAAAGGAAAAACAGTGTCCTCTGTCCCCCTCCTCTTTTTGTTTTCCTTCTGTTTTTGCCCGGTTCACACAGTTAATTTCCACTGGCGGCAAAACAATTGCACTGTATCTCCTCTATGCTCCTTCCCCCAACGTACGCCTGTCGCGCTGTATGTTCTTCTTGTGTTTGTGTAAATAAAACATGAAAGAAGCAATAGCCATATTGCGAAAATAACAGGGGAAGAATGGAAATGAAACGAGGAGGAAAAATATAAAACAAATAGTGAATAGTAAGTAAGTAAGACATTTTCACAGATAAATGTGAAATAAGCCACACTACCGCCGCCGCCACCATCACCACCACCAGCACCATCATCATCCAAACAAACAAAACACAGACACGACCATGGATGAAATCCAGATTTTCCTTTTTTCTGCATGCTCAGCAAATTTGCAGAAAGTATAAAGCAACCAGACTGACGACGACGACGGCAAGAGTGTATAAGTGAAGATGAAGATGTAGAAAGGAGAGAGAGAGAGAGAGAGAGAGAGAGAGAGCGTCGAGGAAACGAGAAAACGAACATGCTGGAGCAGAATAATGGGTTACTTAACTTCCCCACCAAGATGATAGTAATGACCACTACCACATCATGTCATTTCTTTATGCATTTTATGTGGGCTCTTTCACTTTTTCTTACCCGTCTCGTAGCTTATATATACTCTCCGGCTTTTCTGCTCGCTTCTCTGTCCGCTTTTCACAACGACGAAAGCAGCCCATTTTTTTCTCCTCAGAGAGGAAGCCGTCGTGTGTTTGGTGACGGTGGCTCTTTGAAACGCATTAAATATGGTAAACCTTGACTCGTTGTCATAGTATCGGCATCTCACATTATTTGCTTACCATTAAGTTCCCATGCAGCAGTCCAACCCAGGTAGAAATATCAGAGAAACTTCTTCACGTCTTTTGCTTCTTTCCCAGAAAAAAACTGGAACAGTTTCCTCGGATTCTTTTCCAGTTTACTTTGCAATTTACTCAGAATTACAAAAAGATGGGGAATCTTATGGAATGTCTGAGCGCAGCAGTGTAGGGCACATAATATCTATTTTACCGTTCTTGGTGATCGCAATGATAATGATAATGGTCTTTCAAATGCACATATATTTTTATTTCTCCTTCCGACTATTAGTTTGTTTGCCGTTCTGTCTGTCAGTAACACCATCATCATCATCATCATCATCATCCTGAGCAGAGCAACATCCGCGAGTCTGTTCATAGTATTAATGATACTAAACTAACATAGTAAGCCATTAGCGGGCTCTGGCGAGATCATGTACCCAGCCCGGTTGTAAGGGAACAATGTTTTCCAGTCTTGGCTGTTTACTTGAGAGGATTTTTGCATTGTTCTCTCTCGCACACTTTTCCTGGCTGGAATACAAGAAATGAATTAAGAGGATAAAAGAAGACGGGAAAGAATGGAAGAAGCAGTTTGAAGATGTTGTGTGTACAAAGCTAAAATATGAGACCACCAAGACGAAACAAGAGATGTCTCAGCGTAGTTGAATAGATAGTGAAAGTCGAGAAAGATGGTCTTCTCGTCTGCTGCTGGGAAGATGGACGGAGAAGAGCGGAAAAAGGAAAATAGAATACAACAACTAAATCTCCCACTAACAAGTGTGTGTGTGTGTGTGTGTGTGTGCGTGGAGGGATACACGTATTCCCCTTAAGAGGACACAATATGCATATATGGCACTACTACAATGATGCGTAATATTCTCCAACTTTGTGCTTCGTAGAGGGCACTTCCCCCCGCGAAATTATTAGAAGTTTGAGAAGTCGTCGCCGAACAACAAATCTTACATCCTCCTTGTTATTGAGATCGTGATGATGATGGTGTGACTGAACGAGTCCCTCTTACAAGGGGACAATTATGATGATGGTGATGACGACGCCAAGGACTTTCTTGGCACTAAGCGGAAATTTGTCATAGAGGAAACGGTAAAAGTACTTCAGCTTAAGATGTCAACAAGGAGAAAAGTGACAAAACGGCAGTCTAGATATTAGTTTAGCTGTCTTCATTATATGCACTTCCTCTGCAACTGAATTGAATATTTCGCCTTGAGTTACACATTGGAACACGGTGACCATTTGTCATTTTTTGGAGCGCAAGAATGCTCATACTAGTAATTGCCGCTGCCCATTGAAAATGTTAACGACCATCTATTTCTCTGTCGATTCATATTTTACCCATTGTGTTTGGTCTATTGTACCTGTTTTCTACCTATATTTATATTTACAGCTTCTTTTTATCCCGTGAAAGGTAGCTTTCTTCCAATAGCTTAAAGACTACATATTATTTAGCTGCAACGCTAAACCGGATGTACACCGCCAGTATACAGCTCCCGCTTGTGACAACCTCTATATAACTCTTACGTAAAATCCCACCCAGCTAACAATAAACGATTATTTTCTTCTTTCGCTACTTGTCGGACTCCTAAGCTTTATTGTACTTCATCGGAGAGATTTCCCGTCCTACGCGAACCTTCTACCTATTCTGTTGAAAGCCACCACCGCAAGAGCTAAACAATTGTGTTTTATAATGACAACAACTTACAAGGAGTTTATACGTTGCCAACTCATTGTTCCCTTTTACTTCGCTACTTTTTAATTCTCAACTTGCATTCACATTTCCCTAAATCCCCCTGATATTACATTTCCACAGAAATTCGTTGCTGTACAGAGAACAGCCTCCCGTTATACCTCCTTCCCTTCCTACACACATCTTGTGTGTGATGTTTTATTTAAACGAAAAACTAATCGTTCACGTACTCCAATTGGAGTGATGGATGACTCTGTCGACGGCCC
The DNA here is from genome assembly GCA_027744055.1 of Callyntrura sp. NNG-2020. Lineage (NCBI taxonomy): Eukaryota > Metazoa > Arthropoda > Collembola > Entomobryomorpha > Paronellidae > Callyntrura > Callyntrura sp. NNG-2020. Next base: position 14,549 of record JAHZNE010007174.1, on the reverse strand, counting down.
TCGTAGAATGATAATTGCGTTCTAAACCTGAATAATTTATTGTTCTACCTCTGCAAACCTTTGAAATCAACAAAATCAACGGTTTAAATATGAAAATCCTGTTATTACTCCCCCAAAGCACGAAGAAAATGTTAAGAAGACCCGGGTACAAGTTGTAACCCGACCACAACAACTCCCGTTCGCAAGTACTATTTATTTCTCTAGTGAGGCGCTTCTTAGCCATTACCGGTGCACCGCACCACTATCATCAGTACTTTCTCGCTACAACCGTTTACTTGCTTGATCTACTACTGCAAAGCTCATCTATTATTACGTGAGGCGCAGTGTAACACTTCGTTTTTCTGTCCCTTACTCCCTATCTTATATTAGCCTCATCGACCAACCGCATCAACACCAGCCCCACCAAAATAACATCATGGCCTAGTTTACAATGAAAGAGAAAACTCCACCACCACCGTCGTCATCGTCGTCGTCGTCGCCTGCCGTGATCACCATAATGGCAACCTACGCAGTAAGTAAGTGTAATATAATTAATAAACCAGGGAACAGGAAAAACTATCGCGTTCATTGTACACTTCACCAACACAACAGGGCATCTCGGTCATTTTTTTTTTCGTCGGGGAAAATTTCTGATCCTTTTAATAGCTTTTGTCTACGGTCGACAGGGTTGATGACAATAACTACTCTAATTGCATTGGCGACACGTTCAACTGCGTGGGGCGGAAAAGAAGGGAGTCTATAATAGAGGAGACCATGCATACATACATAGACAGAGTGAGTCAACCCATCAACTTTAAACGATTTATTTGTATAATCATGTCAAAGGTCTTATTATTATTTGATATATTACAGAGAGCCACCGTAGAAAAACTTACGTGCTAGTCATTTATACAAATTACGAGGCAGTCCAGATGATGTTTACAAACAGATGGTTACACGCCAAGTCGGGAAGGAGGATATAAGGTCAATACCGTGTGGTTAGAAGGGAAGGAAGAAATGGGAGAAAAGGAGCATGGGAAAAGGAGAAGGAGAAAGTGGGAGGGAATGGTGAAAGCGGGAAGTGTAGTGTGAATGCTGAGTCGACAAGGTAAATAAATAATGCGGTGCTTATGTGTGAGGGAGTCTCTTGTCCTTGATATTTCTTTAAAACATTCCCATTTAAGAGAGAGAGAGAGGAGAGAGAGAGAGGAGAAATTTAAATGGGCTTTGTCATGTTGATATAAAAGTTGAATGAACTTATTGGGTAGTTTGTAGAAGAAAAGGGCGCGATGTTGTTTTGCGAAATAATGGCAGCAATGCGGCGATGGTGTTGAAGAGAGTCTGTGAGGATGACGTAGTGATGAAAACGTTTAGAAAAACATGGAAGTGGGAAGTGTACATAAGAGAGGAGAGAGAAGAAACGGGGGAAATTGTATTTTAGGGGAGCTCGGAGCTAGCTAGGTGGCTTAAATGGGATCCATTTTGAGATAGGTATTTTCAGTTAAGAGTGGTGTAACTTGACACAAAAGCATTTTTCTTGAAGGGGGTAAATGTCTTCCGTAAAGGGTTTATTCGTTGGAAAAGGCACTTTTTATTACTTAAAGGGACAAGAAATGTGACGTGGTAAGTAGTATGGTACAATGAATACTTCAACGACGACAACACAACGAGGGATGCAGTTAATGTGTTTAGATGATGTCGTTTTGGGCTATGAACTAAATTGGCAATAAAAAAGAGACTGGCCAACTGGTAGTCGGACAGGAGCGCACAACTTCAATAAAGTTTAAAAAGAGACTGACGACTTACCCAAAAAAGGGGCGATGTTACTACAACTTACAACACTACAACCATTGTCGCCATATAAATAATGGGATACCCACCACTGTATTGGGGTAGCAAATGGGCAACAACAGGGCACACAACAGAAAAACTGAAACGACGACGGCAATGTGTTCTCGGCGTTTAAAAAATGTATGCTTTGCTAAAAGTTTGACTTGCGTGCAACGGAAAAAGAAAGAAAGAAAAAAAAGTGTCTCAAGTCTCAACGTCGTTCACAAGATGACATATTTAAACACACACAAGCACACTGGCTCTCAGCCTGGTGGAAAAGGGATGAATATTTCACATGCGCGTTTAAATTCATTTTTAATTACACTATCCCGTTTTGGTTACATTAACACGCTTGCGTGGGAAGTCGACAGGCGGAAAAATTCCGTTTTACTGGAGGGCATCTCTTCACGTGCGTGGGGTACTTAAGATGTATTAGACGTTAGTGTTAGCTGATGCCTCAATAAATTAACAAGGGGTCTAATTACGGGGCCCGTTATGATGATGATAGTAGAGAGCTCTCCTGGCGGGAAAAAAAATTTTTTAGTGCTTTTTACAATTTTCAAAGTAAAGGAATAACCTTGTTAAGGATTCCTTAAACTTTGAAACTTTGCGCATTAAAAGTTCGTTCATGCTTGGATGGCGGGCTGTTGTCGAAGCCAGTTTTTTCCGGAACTTTCTGGAGCTGCTGTTTTGTTGTGAGCACTTCAATTAAATTCCTGTGGTCGCATAATTAAAATGATATGAAAGAAGTTTTCTACCCAAAAAAATGAATGAATGAGCAGCAGTCAGCCGAGTAAATAGCGTGTCTCGAGCAAGTAAAGCGTATCTCTTTCTCTCTTTCTATGAAAAGGACAAACAGCCGAGACAGATTTCACCAAACTTCAAAAAGCTTTCACATTTCAGAGAACTCTAGTCTCACGATCAAAGTCCCATCGTCATCATCAGCATCAAACAAAAAATTAACTGCTTTCAACTGTCGTCACAGCATACATTACTTACCCCACCGTGTCATACAATTGCTCATCTTATATGCATATTTACAAATAACACTACGAAACAGAAAGTTCCTTGGAACATGAGACCTACCACCATCGAAAAAAGACAACACACAGTGTGGTTGAGGGACATCTCTGGATAATGATGACGATAGCGTCACTTCACCCCAAAACAGAATACATTTTCCCTCAGGAAGATTACAAGGTGAGAGATTCGTCCACACAAGGCCAAAGAAAATCCGCCTGGATGATCGGGGGACACGTCTTCTCTTTTTATGCTTTGAAATACAGACATAAAATAAGACTCAACCTGTGTGACAGCTCCATTCCCTTCAACTTTATTACACACCCACAATAGGAATTCGTCAATCCTATCAAAGCGTCCCATATTTTTGTGCAAACCATCCGACGATAAAATAGTGACACCAGTCTACTCAATTGTGATCGTCAAGCCGTGACAGTTCTGAACTGGGCCAAGAAGAGCCGTAAATAATTTTATAGATATTCCCTCCATCTTATCTCGGGATTACTCAATCATCTCTTGTTGAAAAGGCGGAACACTCCGGTAAAAACTCTCTGCTTCCGGGCAAGGAACGCTTCCTAGATAATCTACTCACTTTTCACCTCTTCAAAGCCTTTCCCATTTTTTCCCCGACTAATCTATACATTAAATCGTTTTTCTCTAATACATAATGTAATCTGTTTAACGAACTTCTTCTCTGTCGGAATTTTGTTAGCCGGGTGGTGGTGGTGGTGGTAGACGGGGTAGACGCGTACGCATATATTGGGAAACTACACTCGAGGATAACTTCTTTATGCATGGTTAAATGATGAGAAGCGAGATGAATGAAAATGGAGTATAACACAACAGTAAAAAATACTACTACAGACAGGCGAACGCATTGTGTGAGGTTATACGACAGATCCCGGACTGTAGACCAGGGTTCCTTTTTCAATCTTGTTGACAATTTAATTTCCCATTGACGTACCCCATCTTCCAAGCATCATCTTTTACTTCCTATTTATATCTTTCCTCTCAAGCCTGCCTCTCTCTTTCGCTTTTATGTCTTTTTTGCTCGACATGTTTTTATTTTGCCCCATCTTTCCTTGATGGAATATTGTATGATGATGGAAGGGAGTGTGGAAAGAGACATGCTGTTTTCATATCATACAAGCAAGTCTTTTGGGAGAAGGAGATGAAAGTTCCAAGTCTACACACGAGGTATGTATATGTATAGATGATGATGCTCTCACAAGTTGGTGATGATAAAAATAATGAAATCCAAACGTAAGGGACTTGGCAATGTGACTTGCGTAAAATCTTGCGAAGAAGACTCACATTTCCATCCGGTTTTTATTGTTTTCTATAGAGAACCGTCTCCGTACCCATATATCATTTTTTTGTGTGTCCCACTCAACCATTTTAAAATTTCTTCTTGCTTTTTCGAGGGCAAAAAAGTCGGTGTAAAAAAACATTAAGCCGGTTCCCCCCACACACACGGAACACCTGCCACACTCAATGCAATGTTCTTGAGTTATGTGTTCTAACTTTTGAACAAGTTTTCTTTTATTTCACGTAGTTTCCTGAAATAAATTATACCTGTGCGTATGCGTGCATGGTTATAGGCGTTTAAAAGGACGTACACGTATACGAACAACAATGTGTTTTAATACGGTAACAAGAAACATGCGTCCTACCATTCTGATAATGAGGACAACGAAAAGTTTTAAATAAGAGCCAAAAAGGGGGAAATAATAAACCTTGAACAACACGGATGTAGGAGAGTAGCGGGAAAAGTTACAGAACTAGAGAGAAATATATAAACTTCGGAGCACTTCCGGTTTTCCGAGAGGCTCCAAAATGGAAGATTCCTACCGGATGTGGTCATCCATATACGCCCCAAACAAAATTTCAAGTTTCTTCTTAAATCTTGAGACATTTCGTGAACGTTCAGAAGGCCAAAAGAGCAGACACACAGGCAGACGAACAACGTAAAGACAATAAGTACTTGCTGCTACTTCATAATCGTATAAACTTTTCGTTTCTTTCGTTTTAGTCTCGTACTAACCAAAGTATTAAAACGAAAACCAAACCCGGCGAGAGACGTCGGCAAGCAAGCAAACCAAGGGAAAAGGGGGGTCAGCACAAAATAAGCATCTCACATTGTTACAAAGAAAGAGCCACATTTTAGTGTGAACCCAAAATAAGGTATACTCCCATTTTGTTTCTGTTTTCTCTCTCTCTCCTATCTCTCCTATCTCTCTCTCTCTGAGTCTACTTTCTATTTTCTGTACATCCAAAGTTTATGGCTTATTTTGACTTGACTGATCGTTCGTTTACTTCTGCACCAACAATGACTACTACCGTCTCTTTACTATCGTTCCACTCTCCCGTCTCCCAGACTGTTCAGTCTTTTATATTCAAGGAGGAAATAAAACACGAGGGAAAACAAGAGATTTTTTATCAAAAGAAGAGAAGTGGTCCAAAAAGAGTGTCTGACTTTCCCTTGCTTCCTAACTTGACATATCGACTCCCGTCCACATTTCTCTGGATGTGTACCTACCTTCTGTCTTATACACCACTTGGTTTCGTTTTTTTCTTCTCTCTCTCTCTTCTTCATTTTCCTTCCTCCATATCTATTAGTATGCTCCGAAAATGGAAAGCAGGGTAAAATACCAAATCATTACAACAAGCAACTCTTTTGCTCTTCCTCATTTTTTATCTTGTCGTGAAATATGTGCAAAGAACAAGAAACATTTATTCTTCCATGCTTCCTACTACAATCTGTTTGGCTTGAAACAAACTCTGAGAGAGAGAGAAAGAGAGAGAGAGCTCCAGCGGAAAAAGCAGTTTGCATTGCGCTACTTGTATTCTCACTTTTATTGTGAATCTTTCTCTTTCTCTGTCCTTTTGCATCCGATCATCGTTATCGGAGTTTTGAAAAAATCGTTCGACACCGTCGCTTCAACTTTAAACTTGTCCGGAGGAACGTCAGCGAGAGCTTTTATGTTTTATGTGCACGTTGTTGTCTTTCGAATAAACTTGCTGGGTTAAAATGAAACCTCACTTTTTCTTCTTGTCGGATTCCTTTGCTGTGAATAGAAGTTTTCAAACGAATGGACACGACATGACTGTGAGAGTGAGTTCGTGCGGAGGAGACCAACCGCTCATGGCATGTCACTTTCTTAGAAAAGGGACTAATCCTACCCTGCCCTATTGCAAACCTCTGATGTCTTTCTTCTCTCTTTTCGCTTCCCATTTTTTTTACCTTTTTTGTGCCATTTCCACTTTCCTTTCTATACGCTCTTTGTGTCTAGTTCGACGCTTTCTCCCCTGGATTTTTTTACGAGCCACGCTATTTTGACCTCTTTTAATGGATGTACACCCGTTCTCTTTTGTCACCTTAACTTTCCGAGAATACAAGTAAACAAAATGTAGTCAAGGTGTATAGCCTCCCTTTTGTAGGTTATTGCTATGGAGACAAAAGACTTGAAATAATTGAATACGTGTCGCTACAACTGGGCTAGTGTCAGACACTTTTTTGCTGACAAAAAGGTATCGTTCAACCGTAAAGTGTACATGCGTCAACATGATATACGGAAGGACAAGGCTCCAGAAATGGTTGTAAAACTTTCCTCCATTTCTCCGGCCCAGCCAAAACCTGTGTACAAATCCCATCCATTTTAATGCATTCATTCATATGAAAATATATTGCACTCCGACAACATCATTACTTCTAGCCGCACCATTAACGTGTATAACGTGATGGGATAATGCAAAGTAAATTTTTATGACGTATACTTATCTGTGTGAAAGAAACGAAAGTTCCGTAAAGTCCTCTGAGAGTCAGAGAGAGAGAGAGAGAGTTCAGTTAGTTAGTTTCTTGTCTAGACGGATTTAAATTGGTTTTTCGTTGGCTTCCTTTTTAGCTTCTCTTGACGGCATCTTTCTAAAATGCCAAAAAGGGACGAAGCGCGCACAATGTTTATAAAACTATTTACATGCATGCCTACCCACCTAACGGATCATATTGCGGCCCCTCTGTTTCTCCTCAGTTTGTGCTATTCTGGTAAAGTAGTTTTTTTAGAAAAAAAGGGAAAGTCAAACTTTTTTGTATTCTACTTACCCAAACTTGATGTTCTTTTTACCTTGAAACACAAGAAGTGGAATAAATTATTTAAAATGCAAAAGTTTGTTTTACTCAGAGCGTTTTGTTATTTTTAGAGAGTTTTATTACACCCCAACTTTTATATTATTATTGACAGTGACTTGCAAAATGTTGCGGGACGACGAAATTTATTACAAAACCTGTTCCAGAAATGCTCAAACACATTGTGTGAATTTAATTTGTGACAGCCAGGGTGCAAGAGGAAATTTAATTTTTTTACAGACAAAAAGAAAACTCGAAGGACTGTTTCTTGTTTGTGCTTTGTTTTGCATATGAACATAAATTTCGTTAGCCGAGATGCAAAAAAAAATTCCTTCGATCGTTGGAAACACACGCGGGTATTTTTTAATATAAATATTGAACGAAAAAATCAGCGTTTCCAGTTCGTTCCTCTCCCGTAAAAAAAAGCAATTTGATCTTTCATATTAGAAACACCACAGGTCGTTTCTCTTCCCAACAACCGTTTTAGAAAATTCCGCTAAAATTAGTCCTAAAAAGCACTCCTTTAACCTTGTATGAAGGTATATTTTTAAGCCTGGGGAAATAAAATATGGATAAGATCAAGTTTATCTGGTACAAATTGTAAATGGGAACGCAAAGTTGTTAATTATTTCGACTTTCTTTACTACTCTGGCCCACTTCCCCTCTCTGCCTCTCTCTCGCGCGGAATATTGCTATTTTTGCCATCAGCATAAATAATTTATTTAACAGGGAGGGCTGCATGTAAAACATTTTCCTCTTTTCTTTTCCGTAATCTTTTGCCCAATTTTATTGCTGCAGGTGGGATCAAGATTCTACCACCCCTGCAATTCCGGCTTTTGCCTTTATCTCTCTGTCAGCTTTACCTACATCAGACGCGTACCATCTAAACAGGAACTAGAACGGTACTACACGGAGGACACAAGGAAATAAGTTGCCACAATAAAGTTATTCTTCTCTTCTTCTTTTATCCAGAACAAGCCTACTTTCCTGAAACCTTCCTCTTGGAATTCCTCGAGCCCATCTACTAGATAAATAATAATAATAAATTCTTTTATACTTCTCTCTGCCGACTTTTTCTCCGTTCGTTCCATTCTCTCTTGGAAAGGATGATGAAGCAAAAACGACATAAAAAAAGACGAAAGTTTTATTTTTTTTGTGTGTCCACAAAATTATACCTTTACTCCCTGCTCCTCCTCCCCCTCCTCCTACTTCTGGTCTTTCAGGTTGAAAAGCGTACATTATTTCGAAAACCTTGCCTTTTCATCATTGTCGTTAGAACAGGAGCCGCACTCTCTTCAAGATAGCGATAGAGTTTGGGGGAAATAAGAATGGAATCACAGATTGTGTCATTATTCCATGGAATATAAAAAGAAACGCAACGGTGGTGGTGGTGGGGTCGGACCGTCATCCAACTACCACCACACGTCAGACACGAGCGCATTCACTTTTGCTCACGAGGAAATACTCAGACGCGGAGGAGAAATGGAATCGATACTGGTTGCAAATGAAAGAGAAAGATTGGTGAACATCAGCAATTGAGCCAAGAAGATTGAGCGGGCACCATACCAACAGCAATACGGAGGTGGAGAACATACAAAGAATGAAAATGAACAAGACGATGCTCCACACTCCATAATAATGAATATTTTTTCACAGAGAGAAAGAGAGAGTTGGTGTGTGTATGTGTGTGTGTTTGAAAGAGGAAGAAAGTCTGCCGTATACCTCTTTTTGTCGGTTTGTATCCCTTGAAGTAGGTATATACCGTTCCGGGCAATAGATGTTTGCCGTCCCCCAAATATTGGAAGAAAGTAAGCGCTCTCAATGTGCAATGTGCACGTGTATATGTGGATATAAACTACACCAATACTAATAAAACCATCTACTTTCCTGCTGGAGTAGACTAGACCGTGTACAATATCTGGATCATCGTCACAACAGCACATTATTATCGTCGTCATCGGCATTATCGAGAATGCTGTTTGGTGGGGGGATGCTGGTGGTGGTGAGAAGCGAAGACTACATAATGTAAATACATGGCACACCAATGTATTTATACATTGTGTTAGTGCTTAAGAGTGGATGTTCGAACGACAAGATTTGAAGGTAGAAAGGCGCAACAGCAAATTGGAAGGAGAAGAAAAAGATGCAAGACAAGAAAAGGGAGGAAGGGCTGGATAAAAGTCACTAGAAAAATTGGTGTTGTTGTTGCTGTTGCTGTTACAGACGCTGATACTGATGATGATGATGACGATGATCGTGTGCGACCTCAGTATTGCTTATTGTACACTTTCTAAAAACCACACCAAGATTTTTCTCTCTCGCTCCTTCCTCGCTTGTTTGTTTGGTATAGTTTATTGTACGACCAGCCGATCCCAGATAAGCCTTTTACCAGGCCACTGGTATATATAGGTTTCCCACCGCCATTATTACGAGCATATCAAGCAAAGCCATACGAAACCGCTACTGCGACGACCGGAAGATGAAAATGAATGCTGAAATAGCGTATCCCAGAGTGAGATACATTTTTACTACGGACCAAAAATGGGAGGATGAAAACATCCTGTGTGTATGTGTATGTGTGTGTGTGTGAGAGTATGTCTGAATGCTTGGGTAAGCATAATATAAAACATGATTTTGGTGGACACAAAGAAAAAAATTGTTGTATACATGTACATGTGTACAGATACATTTATTTTACAGAGTAGTGCCGAAGCACATGAGATGACTAACACAAGCTAACCCACGAGAAAATGGTGGTAGTCTGCACAATATTTATGGGCTTTGTTGTTGGTGAAAGTCTCAAGAAAGAAAATCTTGTGTGCTTGCTAGTTATGTGCTATATTTTTCATTTGCAGAGAAAAATAGGAAAGTGCATAGTGTACAAAATGGTACAATAATATGTTGCTACATGTGAGTATTATCATTATTATACGGGAGAGCGTAATATATTTACTCTTCCTCTAGAAACGAAATAAGCACAGGAGAAAACGGAACGGCTTGCAATTCTCCTTTTTTCGAATGGGAATGAGTGCACGGAGAAGAAAGACTCTGTCTACGATGCCACTGGTGAAGAAAACGACGAATTTAAGTTGCCATTTCAAGTTTTCTTTTTTATTCCTCTTCTCTCCTCTGAACTTGCCACAAAATCGTAGGACATGATCACAGACACACACATACACATATATCTCTGTGTATACAGGAAACAGGGGTATATATCGGCTAGTACACGCGTACATATCTCCACACATTTGCCCTGGCATGGGGTCTTGGTACGCGAAAAGTGGCGACAAAAGCGGAAAGCATAGTGGACTCTCTTCTGTTCTATTTTTGTGGAAAATGGGAGGAAGCAAAAGGAAAGAAATTGAGAAAAGAAGTGAAGAGAGCGCGGGTGAGTGAGAGATAAGGAAAAGTGATGGTACATTGTAGCAGTATATGGCATTCCCTCCTTCCAGCAGCAGCATCCCATCCTATTTTAGTCTCTGCTTTCGAAAAATCCCTTCACATCATAGGGTCTCTCCTATCCTCTCTCTCTCCCTTCGTGTACGGTTCTCTTGTGTGTATTTATTCTGGAAGTATCTGAAGAGAGATAACAGGAGACAGAGAGAAAGTGAGTTGAAGCATTATGCATTCATGCGGATTCCACATTCCATCCAAGTCCTCTCTTGTGATGATCCTACTTCTTCCTTTCCCTTCCTTTTTAACAACAACAGCAGCAGCCCAAGTAGCAACTCACACCAATCTTAGCCTGTTCTTTTTTTCTCTGGGCATGCTGGAAAATATCCCGGTCTCTAAACAAGCTAAAGTAAGAGGAGAGATGAAAGGAAGTTAGAAAGAAGTCTGTCGCTCTGAATGTAGAATATGTGATGAAAATATTTGGACCACACTGCCACACTCGGGCGCACCAACCGACAGACAAATATTTTCTTACTTTGGCATCGCCTCATCGTACGACGATCATGATGATGATGATCATCATCATCCTACTTGGACTTACTTGTTTCCGGTAAGCAAAATTCCCCTGGGATCTGGGGAAAAAACGGAGATACGCAAAGTATCAAGAATCTGAATGTCGGGAGACGCTTGAGGTTTAATGAGTGCATCATTCATTGCGTGTATTAGAATAAAATGTACGGCCATTGTTGTATTTTTAAATTTAACCGTTAGTTCAACATGTTTTTCATGTGCCTACCAACGATGTAGTATGCCCAGTTTAAATGAAAAGGTAAAAAAAATCGTTGCAGGTTACAAGACAAAAATTTGACAATGCGAAACGCTGTAGACGCGGACGAACGATGGCATGTAACTCATACAGCGATTTCTTTTTCTTTTCAATTTTCTCGTTCCCTATTTTGGCTTTTTTTCCTTTTCCGTTGTTCTTCGTCACTGTCTCGTCCCACCTCCGTTGGTCTGATTCTTCAACGAAAGTATGCAATAAAAAGGGTTAAACTGGTTGGAAAACACGGAATTGGAACTGGATATTATTTTAGTTTTATTTTTACATAGGTACCTAATAGTAACGGTAATAATTTGTATAAAAGGCATGTACGGAACCAGACAGAAGATAAAACATCGTGGAAAACTGCACCGTCTAAAAAATCTAAAGTACACATTCCATTGGTGGTAGTGGTTGGACAAACCGAGAGCATTTTCTCTCTACTTTCCATTCTTTTTCCATTATGCTTTCGCCATAATGCCATATTCCAAGCGAGAAGTATATATTTGCACTGCATTTTACGTTAAGCACTGTAGTTTGGGATGCGGTGACCTGGTTTTTTTTTTCGGAAGAAAATCGCAGAATATGGTCCTACTAATTTGTAATGCTGTTGTGTTGCTATTTTGGGTCTTGGGTTGAGGAGTAGGAAAGAAGAAGACAGATACACTATTACAGTTTCCCTTTATTTCCAGTCGTATTTCCCCGTGTGCCGGGGAAATGACTCTCTGTGAGGAGCATGACAACCAGGAGTCTTGGTTGTTTTAAGAAAATACAGTACGCTCCACGTTTTCCAGGACAAAATGGATACGTGTAGGTTGTGTGTGCTCTCTTTTAATTCAGAATTCAAGACGTATTAAAATTAAGATAAATTCAATGCAAAAACGGTGTTTGAGTCGAGGGGGTGTGAAAAAGGGAAAGTGATATTCATTTATCCTTTGTTGAACTTGCTTTCTCTTTCGCCGCCGTTTGCATATATGTAGGTTAGTGCTCGCTTTGATGGGATGGGAGGTTTAGAGTGTCGAGTCTCGGCTTCTATCTCTCTCCTTTCTCTCCACCGAGCCATTTCCACATTCCGCTTCAATTTACGAAATTACTCTCTATATTTATTTATACATGACTACACCACCACGACCGTCATCACTATCACTGGTGGGGTGTTCTTGCCAGTCTACACCTTTATTTTCTCCTCTTTCCTAAAGGGCTCTTAAGTACGCGCTTCCATTCCACTTTTTTCTGTTGATCCAATTTCATAATAATAATAATAATACTAATACATTTTACATTCCTCAACTCGTCTCGTTCTTCCCTCTTGCCAAAGCTTGCTTTCAACTTTGCTTACATTTATACTTCCAGAGAAACGACATACTTTGACATTATCACAATAGAAGAAAAAATCCGAGGGCAAAGATGTGTGTACCTCAAATACAAAATTTATTTCCCAGACAAAATTTGTGCTTTTGGCATATTTTTCTCGGTCGACAGGAGGCAATCATCACCAATTATATGTTCCTACGTCAATTCGCAATATTATTTCATATTATTCTAGTACGTCACCGTTATTGCAGCTACGCACACAGTTCTAGAGCTCTTGTTTAGATTTCTTTTCCTAAAGAGAGAGAGAGGGGGGAGAGAGAGGTAGAAAGATTAAGGAAATGTACACACTCTGCTTTCGGTTGCAGGAGGAAAAACTTTGTGATGCTCTGCTCTGCTGCGAAAGGAGCCAAGCCAAATAATGTATTATCGTAAAATGGTTAAAACGACAGCAACACATTTTTACCCATCGTTTATCGTGTCGGAGCGTCAAGTCATCAAAAGAAAAATTGAGTCTTAACTTCATGACTGGAATAATATCAACTGCTACAAGCCCTTAGAGGCGTTGCTTTTTTCCGAGATAATGGATCACTGCTCCCTCCAACTTTTGGTGTACCTCTCTCTCTATATGCCGCTGTCTGTGGCTGCTAAAGAAAACGGGAGTTGAACATTTTTGTCCAGGATTATCGACGCCGCTTATAAAACGCCTATATGTATATGCTGGTGACACCATTACCGTATAATGTCCGTAGGTAGTAGACATTTGAGTGGGAAACCTATAAACAGGCGTAGTTGTGTTCCACTTACAATGTAAAGCAACACTTTAACCGCCACCATCATCCTTTGAATGCGGACAACAATCATAGTGGAATCTGTCAACTAGCGTGCCTAAATAATAAACTTCAATACCACTCGTCCCAAGTTTAGCAGCAGCAGCGCCCCGAAATTCGTGTGCAGTACTCCACATTGTGATTGTGAGGGAACGTTGATAATATGATCATACGTACTTAACATAAATCATAAAGTCACTGCCTCATCAAAGACACAGAGTTGCGCGAGGAAAATGGTAGTGCTCTATGCCGCCGCCGAGGTATTTGGTGTTTACTTTTAAAGTTTGACAAAGTATTCGAATGGCCTATACTTTTATGGGTTTCCTTATTCCACTTAAGTGGTGCCACTGTGTGTTTCTTCCTATATTACGTAAATATGTATCTTGGAGGAGAAACAAAACAATGTCGAGAAAAGCCAACCATGAAGTAAGTGGAAAGTTTTCAAAAATTGTTTCTTCAAAGTTCAACAATATCTTCACCAACATGATGTACAACAACACTTAGACTCTCTCTCTCTCTCTCTCTCTAGTCCATTCCCTGAAAGGTTTAACAAAAGATTCGATTGTGGAACTTGTAGAAAGCGTAAATACATAAGCATACACTCGAGTTAGTGGAATCGCCAAATAACTGAGCAGATGTTACTTTTCAACGTATACACACACACAAGTTTTCACTTGAAACATGGGGAATCTCAATCTCAACTATGTTTACGTAATCGACGGACGATATATCAGATTCTGTTTTGTTTTCTCCTTTTAAAATGGGTTCATATTGTAGGGTAGTATTAGTATTGCACTGCGCGGTTGCCGCTGCCATTGTGCTGGGCAGGAGATTAATGCGAAATATTTTTATCTATTATTTTTCTTTCAACCGCCCCCAAAAGATGCAGGAGGAACATGGATGTGTGATTTGTGTTTTGCAACAGTCGTAAATTATTGTCCTCTGGTGCTTGGAAACCATAGAAATTAGAGAGTGCACTACAATTGGATTAAAAGTGTGTATATACATATATATAGGTATTACTGTTAACTTTAAGGTGGGAAATATGTTGGTTGGTTGTATGAATAATATGTGTACCCATACAGATGTTAGCTAACCTTACATTAGGTAAGATGTTGAGTTGAGATTGTCCTGGTATGCATTGCATGTAGATATTTCATTTGGAAAATAAAGCAGGTAGACTAATATAAAAACTTGTATATTTACATGGTAGAAGAAGACTTCATTTATTTACATGTAT